>JAJVHD010000097.1:0-203031 GCA_022207745.1 Brachionus rubens | reverse complement strand
ACAAGACGATTGTATTAGATGGGCAAAAGAACTAATTCGTACTAATGGAGAAAACCGTCCTGAGATTAATCAGTGCCAAATAACAATCCAAAAAAGTTTATACGAGCTTTATGATTGTCTAAAACTCGATAACGGACATCTTATAACTTCCGTCGTGAATTGAATGATGGAACGCTAATGAGACTATTAGTACTTCCAAAAACATCTTAGTTATGAAGGGACAATTGAAACAGTACAATAGCTCAATCTTTGGATGCCATTTAGGTGTAAGCAAGACGTATGACAAGTTAAGGACACGTTTTTATGCGCCGAAACTCAAAAAGTAAAACAATTAAATTTTCCATTAAAGAGTGATGTTACATGTCCAACAGATCAAACAACCTAAACAAATTACACAAGAGCAAAGTTACAACCCAATTCGTTCAAAATAGGACCGTTTCAATTAGTTACAAATGGATCATTGTAGGCCCTCTTCCAGTTTCAAAGAGTGGTCAGCTATACATACTAGTTATATTGTTGTCATTTTTCAAAATGGGTGGTTCTGTATGCTATGGTTAACACTACAAGTGACACAGTGGCTCGCCTCCTAATTCGTTTCATGCTAAAATTTGGCCCTATGTATTAACATCTTAACCGATTTGGGTACAAATTTCCAATCAGAAGTAATACGAAAAATATACGACCTACTGGACATTAACCAATTAAGAACCACAGCGTTGACCCAGAATGTGACGGGTTAACGGAACGATTCAACAGAACGTTAAAGGGACTATGATACGCAGTCAACTGTAAATGAAAAGCAAAACAACTGGGGACGAGTTATTACACTCATTTAGCATTCGCGTATAATTACATCAAACTCACGCCACTACCCATCATACCCCATATGAAATTGTTTTCGGTAGACCAACCGAAAATTCCAATTGATTTGATACTCGACAAAGACGATTTAAATGAAGGGGAAGGGGAATACACAGTTCTCCCAGGAACAAAGCGAAAATCTAGACGAGGTAAACAATTACAAGAGAAACTGTCACAAGACGACTATTACGTAGAAGAACTAAAAAACCGAATTAAAGAAGTCTATAAATGTGTTCAAACAAATACTGAGTCAAAGGTTGAAAAATCACAAATTATACTATGATCGAAAACATAAAAACCTTTGGAATACACAGAAGGTGAACTAGTTATGCTTAATATCCCAAAAGTAAAAACGGGTCTGTCTAAAAAGTTAGCACCGAAATGGGAAGGTCCCATTCACAATTACACAAAAGGTTGGACCGGTAAATTAAAAAAAACAAAATTAAGAAGTAATCGACTTCGAAAACCAAATAAAAACTGGTCCATCATAACAGGTTAAAAACGTTTCTTTGGAAAACTTCCAGAGGAAAACCAATTTAAGGATTCGGACAAGTGAAACCGATGTCCCAGAAAAATCACCCAAGAGATCAATCAACGATGGAAAAGATTAACAAAACAAAGTAAAACCATCGAGCACTAAGCGTAAGAATTACACCGTCGAAGAGTGGTAATAAACAATTACAAATAGAAGGAAATCAAAACATTCACACAAGAAAATGATTGTCCAGTACCCGATGTACAAACGAATGTATTAACTAATCCACTTCAAGATGAGTCATCTGAAACTGAGACGGAATTCTAATCTGATGTTACTTTTTAAACCAATAAGTATTTAACAAACCAAACGGACAAGGGGCAAGATACCTGTGCCGTAAGAGCACAAGACAGAAGAAGCCCGTTGATAGGTTAAAATACTAATCCATTACAATTTAATACAAAATCGAATAATAATTAAATTTTTGTACATTTAAAATTGGCATCGCAATCCATTCTATATGTTAAATTCAAAAATTTCTAAATTTTCTAATTCATATTTTCCATGTTTCATTTCTATTTTTAAAATTAATTCTTAATTTAGTTATTCGTTAACAATTATAAAAAAAAAAAAAACAAAAACCCCAAAAATTTTTTTTTTTTTTACCCCCCCCCCCCAAAAATTTTTTTTTTTGTGTGTTTGTTTTTCCAATACGAAGAACCACTTTACAAATTACAACTGGCACTCGATCAACATGACATTATGATATCAGGTATCACAAACGAAAACCGATGCAGAGTTTGAGTTATGGGAACTAATACTTCCGTTTTGAAAGGACGATATGGGGTTGATGTAGAAATGGTTAAAACCGTTTTCAACGCTTCGGAAACGTGACGAGCAAGGACCTAAAACAACGTACGCACTTTCTTCGATTTGTCGATCCGTCGATCCATCCGCCAGATTGTAGAACAACTTGATAATCGAGAACATAGAGGAAGACGACTACGCGTACGTATAAACCCCCTCCCTACTCCACAACATAGACTAGTATTGCCTGTTTATTCACCTACGAGTTCAATTTTTTCCCCCCCCCCCCCCTGAGTTAAAACAAATTAGTCCACCAAAGGAGCGTGAAATGGGTCCTCGAAAAAGTCCCGTCTCCCAATCTCAGAATCCGATCAAAACTTCAACGTCAAGTTGAACACTATTCTGAAGTTCAACGGACAACTCGATGCAGAGATCATCCAATACCGAGAACAATCCCGTTGAAACAGAGATTTCGGAGCTATCCAGGGTAAGTTATTCAAATCTTTACAAGCCAACATACTAACTTGGAAAGAACAACTGAATAGCCAACCACTCCATGTGGCGACCCACATTAACTCGAACAATTAAAAGCGCGGAATTCGGAACAATCACAATTACGGAACAAGCTGGCTCAAAACCAAACAATTGTTGGTTGAAAAATCGAGCCGGGATCGAAAATCTCAAAGCAAGAAATCCTTAGTGTTCAGGGCCGTAAATGCTCAAAGTATTACGCGATTTGGAGGAGTTCCGACTTCCGAGAATGTTCAACTTACGGACGAAGAATCAAGGAGTTAGAACAACAGGCTTGATGATTTGAAACTCGAGTCCTCCATAAGAACAACCTTGTCGAGCAAAAACCCAAAATGAGACATGCGGGAATTACGACAAACAACAAACTCCGAGATAATTCAGCGAATGTTATCAGTTTGCTCCAGTATGTCTCGAAATATCCAGTCCACAAACAAGGGACCTTTAATCGCACTTCCCATTGTGTGACATATAATATGTAGAAGGTGCAGGGATAACTTTACACCGGGTTCGGTTCAATTGCGGTTTGCCCAACTTGTCGTTCCGAGGGTGGTTTAGGTGCGTTTATCACCGTAGATCATACCATATAAATGGTATTCCGTGGTAAACCTGTGTTTAGTTTTTGTTTTTTTTGTTTTTTTGATCCACTTTTTGTTTCACAAGGGCTAAGCACTTCTCATTAGAGGGGAAGGTGTGTTAGAACCCAAAATTATTTGTCTTTATAATTTGTTTCTTTGTTCCTTTCTTTCTCTGTCGAAACATGTATTTTCAACTTTCACAACTACTTTCTGCAGTTCTAGTCATATTTACTTTTAGTATAAAAAGACATTACTAACAATTACTAAACAGATTCCAATTTTAATAAAAAGTTAATCATTAATCTATCTTTGTTTTGGTCTCTCACCCATTAAGTCCACAATCACTATAAGTCGATTTGGCTTAATACTTTAATATATTTTCACAGTATATTACAGTGTCTTTTTGTCTTTTTTTTAATATCAATAGAATAAAAAATATAAAATAATCAAATTTCTTCTGACTTACCCGTTTAAACAAGAAAATTATGAATTATTAAGTTTAGTCCTGAAAAGAAGCAGTTTTCGAATTGATAACTTTTAAGGATCAAACTTCTTTTAAAATTTTAATCTTCAAAACTGTCTTTAAAATTGCTGCAGATTTGAAATAGGAATATAATTATGAATTAATTTTTCAGTTTTTCATGTTGTACTTTATCCATCCTAAATTATTAAAAAGAAGCTGTAGTTGTTAAAAATGGATTTTTTTGTAGAAGAAAAGTCCGTTCTTATTAAGCTTTTCACGGTTATAAGAAAAGATAAAAGAGGAAGACAAATCGACGTGCATGAATTAAGAAATTTTCTAAGCTCTGAATTTAGAGAATTCAATTATGTGTATCCATGTGAACGACTTTTAAGAAACTTAAACCGATAACATAAGAAAATTTCAAATATTATTCAAAATTTAATATAACAAAAGAGGAGTGGTCCAACTGGTTACTTTCAAATAGTCATTCAAGAACCGTTTTGGTTGCAATTGAAGATTACAAGAAATTGCTTGTATTGGACACTTGGTATCGTGATAATGAACCAACTTATCTCTCTATAGATGCAGATGTCAAATTGAAAGATAAATTCGTCAAGTGTTTTAATCAAAAATGGAAAATTGAAAAAATAAATGAAACATATGTAATGATGCCACTAATTTATGAACAATATTCAAAGTTGGCTATATAATATGGCCTTTTGAATCGTCTTTTGGATAGATTCGACCCAGAAATTCAAACAAATGATAATTCAACCCAAACAGCAAGTAAAAGCTTTTAAAGCGAACATAAAAAATTTTTAACAGTTTAAAATAAATATATTTAATAAATAAACTCTTTTAAAAAAATTTAAACCTTTATTTTTATTTTTAACCTGAAAAAAAGTGACTTAAAAAAATCAGACAAATAATTATACCCTAAACCCTAACCCTAATCTTTTCAGTAAAACCATACTTTAGATTTATATATAATACTATTATTTAGAAGTTTCGAAAAATAAGCGCAATAGAATTCTTTGCCTGTCTCATCAATCTGTATCATCAGATTGGTATCCTAAGTATAGGATAAAATGATAAGGCTCTTTTAAGACATTCGAACGCTTGCTCGCAATCATCAGACCACATGAATTTAATGTTTTTTTAACACAGGAAATTACTGGTATATCTTAAAATTCCTTGATAAATCTTCTATAGAAGTAACAAAATCCTAGAAAACTTTGTAATTGTTTTAAATTCTTTGGGGCTACCCGTTTTAGGATTCAATCAATCTTTGACTGGTCCAATTTTACTTGATTAAAACAAACGATATTTCCTAGAATTTTAATAATTTTTCGAACCATACGCATTTGTCAGGGTTTATCTATAAGTTAACATTCCGTAAACGGCGAAACACTTTTCTAAGATGTTTAATTTGATCCAAAAACTTTGTGGAATGATTTGGAATATCGTCCATATAGACTTCGACGAACTTCAAGTCTCCTTACACGATTTTCATTATACGGGAGAAATCGATTGGGGGATTTTTTAACCCAAACGGCAATCATTGAAACTCATTATGACCATCTGGTGTCGTGAAGGCAGTTTTTACTATCGAGTCTTTCTCAACCAGAACTTGTCAGTAACCTGATTTTAAGTCAATTAGAGTTAACCAGGTTGAATCTCTGAGCCTGTAAAATATGTCATAGATATTAGAAATTGGCCATTTTTCGGTAATTATTACTTCATTTAGTTTCCTATATTTAATACATATACGGGAATTTTTGAAGAGAGGGTCTAATAATTTTAGCCCTAATAATTTTCTCGATCCCATCCATTATGGAAAAACCGCTCGCTTTCAGATTTCCTTATAAGGAGCTGAGTACACAGGGGCCGTTTCTTTATCTTTCAGCCTAAAAGTGTGTTCATAAACTGAAGAACCACCGAGTTCGTCAATTGAAGAATTGAACATTCCACTTGCTTCCCTTACAAGGGAAGTAAACAGAGTACTATCGCTCGGACTTAAGTCACTTTGAGGTACCATCTTGAAACTAGGCGTCTCCCAAGTGTTTTCATTACTTGATTCTATCTCAGAAGAGAGAATATGTGCCGTATCGTTTCATTCACTTTCATTTTCAAATTTTTGAGTCGTCTTACTTTCTGGGAATTGAAGAATTCCTAGAGCTGGAAAGATCCCTCATTTCGTTTTATTAAATCAATCTAGACCAAGGAGGACATTATGGTTCTCGTGGTCAAAAACAATAAATTCGATCCAACACTTATTTCCTTGAATGTCAACTTCTATAGGTTTAATTTTACCGCTAACCGGTGTAACCAATCCTTTAGCTATATTTTTATCTTATTTCTAATAGCTGTGATGTGGTTATTTACAGAAGTTTTAGCCCCTTAGTCCAAACCGATTTTATAATACGGTACAAATGTTTTTCGGACCAGCTTGTTCGAGCTGAACGACATAAATCTTGTCTTCTATTATCTGTATCGATTTAACATTATGAGCCTTTGATCGACAAGTATATGCATAGTGCTCTTTCTTTTTGCATATATGGCATATGATTTCCTTTTTGGTGGATTTTTGTTCCTTTGAAACATTCTAATGTGTATAAGAGTTTTGTTTCGGTCTATTTAAAAGTCCTTTGCCTATCTTCTTTGTTAACTTTTTTCTTGAATGGTCTTTTCGTTTTAAATTAGTTGACCTTTGCAATTTCTCTTAACGATCCATCAAGTTTAGTTGCAATGCTTTTTGCTTCCTTAACTGATTTGATTTGTTTTGAAACTATTTCCTTTTTTAAGTCAGTAAGTCCTCCCTTAAAGTAATACATCCTTTCGTCATCTGCCATAGTCGGAATCATATTGGGTAAGAGGTAAAACTTATTAACGAGGTTTAAACCATAACCATAACTTATTAACATGGTTCTCGAACTGTGTTCCTTCTTTGTATCTTAACAACTAATCCGCCTCCTTACCCAATGAAACTTATCTAGCCTGGTGTAAGTCTTTCTAAGATTATTCTCGAATACTTGCCAGGGGCTGTTGGAATTTATGTTTTCTCAAGATCTGGCTAGGTCCCTTCTCGACGAAATTTATGAGTGACAGGAGATTATCTTCTTGTGATATCCTATTTGCTTTTAATTGCTGTTCAATATTTAACAGCCAGTAATCTACTTCCTCATTAGGTGCCCCACTAAATATCTTAGTTTTCTGATCAAGTCTAGCCGGTTTAGTAATGAAAGTAAGTTTTTCCAAGAGCGAGTTAATACTTTGTTTAGAAAAATTATCCGACTTACCGGTTGATTCGTTTTCCTCAATTAGCGTTTTACTAAAGTTTGGTTGTGACATCGACGGTTTTGTTAAATTATTAACAGGATGGTTGAGTTCGTTTAAGCTATTTTCGAGCTAAGATGTTGATTTTAAAATACTTTTTATTCGAACGCCTTTGTCCTCGAGCACTTGTGTTTCGTTTAAAATTATTCTATCTTTAAAAGCGTGGTCGCTATTAAATAACAAAATAAAATAAAAACAGTTTTCGAAATAATCATTTATTGTCTAAACAAAAATAGAAACTATCTCCTTTTAATTAGAGAGACAGGAAAAAGAGAGAGAGAGGGAAAGAGAGATAGGGAGACAAGAATCAGTGGAGGGGTGTTACATGTCTCTCCCCTCTATCTCAGACATGGCCTCATGTCGGGGACAAAAAAAAAACTAAAAAAAACAAAAACAAAGCAAACAAAAACAATAAAAAAACAAAACATTTCATGACGGGGAAGAGAAAAATTAACAAAACAAAAGAACAAACACAAAAAAAACTAAAAATTTAATTGGCATCATCGACGATGTCGTAACCATCGTCACTCGAGCCTTGTTCCTGGGTGATTGGTGTTGGGCGGTTGGGTGTGTTAAGAGCAAATGCCGATCTGAAGATCCTTGCTCTTCCCAAGCCCAATTTGGGATGATCCCTGGTGTCGGGTAAGTTAACATATATTTTAGGGTATACGTTAATTGTTGGCGGGGCTGGAACGAGTTGAGTTGGGTCTGGAACCGGTTGCATTTGCTTGGCTGGGGTTTTTCGAATTGGTTTAGAAACCTCAATGTCAGCTTCTGGCCAGGCTGTGCCATCCGTTTTCGTGAGGCCTTCTCATCGACACGAATAAAGAGATTGTGCGGGTTCTGTTGTTTTGTACCGCACGGAATCTCCCTATTCCCCCCCGGGCTTGCACTCCGTTGTCAAGGATGTGGTCCTTGACTTCATATTTTTCTCTTTTATCGTCTTTGATGTTGTCGATCCTAATTTCCATAAAGACTACCACAAACTCGCAATGCATTCTCTTTTTTTTTTTTTAAAAAAAACACAAAATGATAACTTATATCACTTCTTTTTTTTTTTTTTTAAAAAAAAAGAGATTCAAAAATTATATTTATATTTTTGATATTAAAAAGAGTGTTGTCTCTTAAAATCCAAGACGTTTCGGGGGTTTACTGGAGCGCACGGGGCGTAGGCAGTTTTTCGACTGTCTGTTTTAAATAATAGTTGGGACGGAAACCGGGGCTGTTAGTAGTTACTTCTTGCAAGGGAGCTGATTCTTCTTCCTCCAGTGTGAGGTAATCCTGGTCGGTCCAGAAAGACTCTTCACCTTCACCACCTTCTTCTATGATCTCTAAGTTCTCTATGTTTTCTTCCTCTAAGTTCTCTATATTTTCTTCCATTTGTGGAGGAGATACATTTTCTGTTTCAACAGCTTCTGGGGCTACTTGATGTAAGTTAGCAACCCCTTCCTGAGCAGGCATGTTAACTACCAATAACGGTACCCGATATATAACGGTAAAAATAACGAATTTTTTTTTGATGGAAAATGAAAGAGAAAATGAAGAAACTTACAAATCTGACCTTGATTTTTGATAAGGGATTGTTTTTTGAGTTCCGTTATCGTTATATAAAAATAACGGTTTCATATTTGGTATCCTTTTTTTTGTTTTTCGACCTGTTCTATGTGTTTTTTAACTTGCTCTATCAAATTAAGGCGAAAAAACATACCGTTATTTTCGTTATTTCCGCTATTATAACGGTAAAGAACCCGAATATTTAGGCCGCTTTAAAAAGCAATAAAATTCCTTAGCTATGGTATGAAGAAAGTCGTTCATTACCATTTTCGAGGTCGCAGAACACGAATATGATATTAGTTTTTAAAAAAGTAAGGTTCAAGAGAAACAAAACTTTAGTGCTATCTAAATTCATCATTTTTGACATCGAAACAGTAATCTACGACTCCGTAAAAATCATTTTTTCATGGGGGAATTATATGCTTCATTTAAACATTTACGAACTAATGATTGGAAAAAGATATTTTTGATCTGAACGTACGATCTGAGAAAGAAATTTTCGGAAGTCGCCTTTGAACAATAACGGTAAAAAAAAGCAATTTTTTAATCAAATTGTATGTAGTCCATGTGGTCAATTTTCACCCCACTTTTTTTTAGATTAAGTAGAGAAAATTATAAACAAATCTATGGTTTAACTTTTTTCATTTTAAGAAAGGAGACGAAAAGTCACATAAAACAAAAATCCTTAAGATGACGTTTTTTTCATTTTCTGACCAAAAAATTGAAATTCTCGTGTATGAAAATCATACAGAACATATATGATTATATTTCAAAGTGATTCTTTCAATTTTCCTAAAAAATAATCTTTTCGTTTTCAGCCAAAATCGGTTTTCAATTTTAGACTATTAAATGGAAAGATATATTTGTTTTTTATTTGTTTTCTTGATAATCATGCTCTGCTCCCTCACAAATGGTTAGTTTCAACTTCTTCTAAGTTGAACTAATTCTGTTTGGATTTTTGTAGAACCTTCAAATTGAGTGGCTTTAATGTAAAAGCTGACCCGAGGTCCATGCCAGACCCATACTTAACAATAAAAACAAACATCATATTCGTGTTCTGCGACCTCGAAAATGGTAATGAACGACTTTCTTCATACCATAGCTAAGGAATTTTATTGCTTTTTAAAGCGGCCTAAATATTCGGGTTCTTTACCGTTATAATAACGGAAATAACGAAAATAACGGTATGTTTTTTCGCCTTAATTTGATAGAGCAAGTTAAAAAACACAAAGAACAGGTCGAAAAACAAAAAAAAGGATACCAAATATGAAACCGTTATTTTTGTATAACGATAACGGAACTCGAAAAACGTGTTTATTTGTAAAGTTACCACATTTTTTCCATTAGCGAAGCAAAGTTTCATCAAAAAATATTAAAAAAATACACCGTTATTAATTTTACCGCTATATGGTAAAATTAACATCCCTGTTCCTGAGTCTCCGAGAACGAGTCGTATCTTGTATTAACAGGTGGTGAGTTACATTTTTTCAAACGATTGACATGTACCAATTTTTTCTTTCCTGGTTTGTCGGGGCGTAGCCGGTAATTGTTTTCATTGATTTTCTCGATCACCGTGTAAGGACCTGTCCACTTCCTACTTAGTTTTTTAGAGAGTCACTTTTTCTTACTCTCGTTTAGTAGCCAATTTCGGCCTCCTTGTACGTAGTTAGCTGGCCTTACATTTCGGTCCGCGTAAAACTTAAAACGATTCACCTTTGAATCCGAATGTTTTTCGACAAAGTCGTAACACTTGATTAAGTGTTGTTGAACTTTCGTGGCGTAGGCGTCAGGCGTCTGATTTAAGTCTAAATTCTTGGTCGGGAACAACAAATCGATTGGAAGCTTGGGTTGGCGTCCATATACAACTTCAAAAGCAGTGAGTCCGGTCGTTGCGTGTACGGATGTATTATAAGCAAAGGCCAATTTTGGTAGGTACTTATCCCATTCTGTTTGGTTATCAGCGACGTAGCAGGCTAACATTTGTTCGAGGGTACGTTTGAAACGTTCCGTCTCTCCATCGCATTGAGGATGGTAAGCAGACGTACGTAATCGTTTAATATCTAGGAGTACGAATAGTTGGTCCATTAGTTCAGCTTGAAAATTTGTTCCTCTATCAGAAAGCGCTGCTCCAGGGACACCGTGCCTGCAAACATATAGCATTAAACAGTCTGCTACCTCCACCGCGGTCAATCCTAACAGAGCGAAAAGTTCGACATATTTCGAGAAATGACAAACTATCACCAAAATGTATATGAATAACTTGTCCTTTTTGGGAATTCGGCCAATAGAAACGCTTTTTAATTTTCCGAACGTTTTTTCGATTCCTAAATGACCAGAGAAAGGGTCGTCGTGGATCTTTTTAAGAACGTCGGGGCGCTCCGAGATCGGTACGACATATTGGAACTGCATCCCATATTCTGGGTCATCGAAACACCTGAACACATTCTTACCAAAGATTCGAAACCTGTCAAAACCTTTCCAATACACCATCTCTTCTAGGTTATTCTTTTCTACTACCGCGGGTCTTTTCCCATCCTTTAACCACTCATTCAACTTGACCACATTCGAGTCGAATAGTTGTTACTCATTGTAATTTGTCTCTTGTAAAATTACATTATTTACAACTATCCCTGGGTCTCGTTCTTCTTCGGCGTCGTCGTCTTCGTTTGCCTCATCATCACTCTCGTCTGTTAGCAACCATCTGGATAAAGCATCGGCATTTCCGTTTTTATGCCCTTCTCTGTACTCGAGATCGAAATCATACGTCCTCAACTCGCACAACCATCGTGTTAATTTTGGCGATGGGTTTTTCATGTTTTTCAGCCATATTAGTGGTTTGTGATCCGTAACAGCAAGGAATTTCTTTTTAATTAAATATTGTTTAAAGTCTTCGATTGCAAGGACTAGGGCTAACAACTCTTTTTCTGGGGTGCCTAACCTTCGTTGGGCCTTAGTAAAACGTTTACTCCAATAAGCAATCGGCCTTCAACTACCCTTGTACTTTTGTGATTAGACGGCACCTGCACTTTCGTTGCTCGCGTCTGTTTCTAGCCGAAATTGTTTATCGAAATTTGGGAGTATTAGCACTCCTCTTTCTTCATCTGTAGTAGTCAAATGTGTTCGTACCGTGTCAAAACTTGTTTGGCACTCCTCATTCCCTTCAAAACAATTCTTTTTCTCAGTCGCTTTGTGTAAAGGTCCAGACATCTTAGCGAAATTTTGGATGAAGCGTCTATAGTGGTTCGCAAGACCAAGGAAACTTTGTAACTGGCGTACATTTCTGGGTTTTGCATTCTTAAATATCACTTCTATTTTCTTCGGGTCGGGGCGAACGAATTGAAAACTTATAACCTAGATACGTGATTGAGACGGGTATGAGGAAGATCTTCCGGTGTTTGTTCCAGTTGTACGGTCCCAGCTTTTAAACAAAGAGTCGTCCTCACGTTTATCGATCTTAAGTGGGGTCAGTTTTGGCAGGGACGCACTAAAACCGAAGTGATTCTTCATTGCTGACGGCGGTTCAGGTGTGACCAAACCAAGTTCATCCTTAACATTCTTCGTCTCGAATTTGTGTACAGGCGAGCCCTTGGACTTACTTCTTCGACGTTCCACACTTAGTTGTTGGAGCTTGAGGAATAAAGGCAGGAAAAAGAGAGAGAGAGGGAGACAAGAATGAGTGGAGGGGTGTTACATATCGTTAATTTCTCAGGTTTTATCGAGTAGATTCGATTGATTTAACATATCGGTTTTGTTTAATGATCTGTAGAAATTGTTTTTAAATTCTATTTTTTTTGGGTCGATTTCGTTTACTTACGACTCGTCTATCTTTGAACTGGATTTATTTTCTTCATTTTCCTCTTCTTCTACTTGAAGATTAAACGTTTAATTTTCAAAGTCATCATCGACTTGATCTGTTTTATGTCCTTCTCCTATGTTTTTGTTCCTTTGTGCTGACGGTTCGTTTTTGGTGATAAGGACAGACTTTTTTCCTGTTGCTTTCTCATGCAACTTAAGCAAGAGTCCTTCTCACACATATATTCTCCCTTGTTCTGTTTCAATCTCGAATGATTTTTTGGATAATTCTGCTCTCAAATATATTAGCTCGTCCGTTTCCTTTACTTCTTGGATTGTTTCAAATTTACAATCCTTAATTTCCGAAATACACACTTTCATGTCATCTAACTACTTTTTGTTACGTTAGCTCGTTCTTCCTGACCGAAGTCACTTTTTGCTACATTAGAAATGATACTGATTACGCGTTTGTAAACAAAAATCGACTTGTCTAGTTTAAATGCAAGGGAATTTGCTTGCATTTAGGCCAATCCTAAGATCGCATTCAAGCTTTTTCTGATAGTGTTTACTGATGTTTATCTCTTAAAATGATCTTCAAAATACTAAAATTGAACTAAAGACTTGATCTGAATGACTTGATGATTGATTATAATGCTGACTAATGTGAAGTGATTTTTATTGAAGATATTAATCCGAATTTAAATCGAGTACCTTCAGGGGATCAATAATACACCGTTTATAAAAACAACGTCAGAAATAGCCTTCATGTGGACTAATCTAGTGGTTTCATTTTCGAAAAAGGCTTATTAAAATATGGCATTAGGGCTGTCAAAAGACAATTTTTATTTAAAATATCTAAACTAAAATCAACATAAAAGCTTATTTCTTATTATATAGGTTCCAGGCCTTAGTTCGGACTTTAATTTAATTTTCATATGTATTCGGCTTCATTTCTTAATTCACAAATGAGAATCAAAAAAAGAAACAAACGTGAATAAAATCGAATTTTTTACTAAATCAGAATCGAATTTTTTACAATTTCTCTTGATAATATCAAAAATGTTAGTTTAAAATTTCATTTTACTGATCATCAGTCTTTATTAATACAATTGACATTTTTCGGAACACTTATTTAGAAATTAGAAAATAGAATCAATGTTTAATATAAAATATTTCCATCAAAGGGAGTTTTTAATTGGGAATTCAATCAACAAACTTGGATAATGGAAAGTTTTTAAAAAAAATTATTAAAGGTTTTTTTAAGAATAAGGGTTAACTAATTGTATAAATGAGAAATAAAGTATAGGATATTTAAAATAAAATTTAAAAATAATATTTTACCAACTAATTCGTATCATAATTTAATTTCTTCAACAAGTTGTTTTTTTATTTCTTCTTCAAAGCTTCTGTTCAAAATTTCTAAGACATTCAAAAGCATTGCAAACATTGCATTTGATTCTCTCATTTGTGAACAAATCAGTTTGTTATATTCTTGACTAAACAAATAAATTTTGAATGATTTGAAGTGAGTTCGTGTCTTTTATGAATTTAACCTTTTATCAAATCTTAAATTGTTTCAATTGTGTAATCGTTTTTTTTTTGATGATAGATGACTAGAGTAATTTAAGCTACAATTTTAAACAATTCAACAAACGCACTTATAGCAACAATTTTCAATTACGGTCGTAATATTAAATTTTTTCGCTGTCATTTATTCAAATAATGAATTATAACCTGGGTTATGTAACTTTCACTATAGTTGGCTACAGGAAGATTGGTACGATTTTACAGTACGATTCTAGTCCTATTAGGTTTGGATAATGCTAGAGAGACCGTTGAGGGCTTGTCTTAATCCCCAAGAAATTGTACACTAGGACTCAATTTTGTACACCATGTACACTCACTTTTTTTTTCAAGATTAAAATTTGAAAAAATAATTTTGAATAGTAAAAATTTTTACGATTGAAAAAAAAATGTAAGTTTGGATTAAAGTACGATTAAACAACCAAAGTGTGTTATTTTCTTCTTGTATATTATATCGTACTGCAAAAAAAAATTGAAAATCTTTGAAATAGTTATTTTTTTTTTTTGAAAATTCAGTTCCATTTAGTTTCAATCTTTAAAATGATAAAAACGAGTAAACTTTAAAATTATAATAAATTGCTGAAAATTATCTGATGTTAGGCTAGTTTAAAAAATAAATTTCTCTTATTTTCGACCTTTAAAGCTTTAGAAAATAACTAAAACTTTTAAAATGAACGCTGAAAATAACTATCTACAGCTGAAAACTCCGGAATTGAAATCGAAAATCATTAATCTGTTAAAACGAAATAAAAATCTTAGTAAACAAAAAAATCTGAAAATTTAAGTAGAAAAGATGGTAGCTTTTATAACGAACTAACTATTTTTAACGGGACGAACACAAAGAGTGGTACTTGGTGAGTCGTCTTCCCAATGGGCTGAAATAACTAGTGGTGTACCCCAAGGGTCGGTCTTAGGACCTATTCTTTTTATCATCTTCATTAATGACATGTTAGAGTTGATTGAGTCCAACTGTGAAGCTTATGCTGATGATACAAAGATTATTTCAGTCGTTAAAAATTTCCAGTCTTTGATAAATCTTCAAGGGGACTTAGACAAAGTATCAAACTGGTCAAAAAATTGGTCTACTCAACTTAATACTGAAAAATGTAAAGTTGTGCACTTTGGGTATTCAAACACATTGTTTGACTATGAAATTAAGTCAGAGAGTTCGAGGGGACAACTCTTGGCAAAGTCAATTTGTGAGAAGGACCTTGGTATTTATATCAAAAACGACTTAAAGTGGGACGTACAAGTCAAAAATTGCACTGCTAAGGCAAATAGAGTTTTAGGAATGATCAAGAAAGCTTTTAATTTTCCTAATCAAGAAAACATCAGATTACTATACACATCATTGGTCAGACCTCATCTAGAATACGCTATCAGCTCGTGGTGCCCGTATTTTGAAAAGGATATCGCGGAGCTTGAAAAAGTACAGAGGAGAGCGACGAAGCTTGTTCCGGAGCTCAAACATCTCGAATACCCCCAACGGCTTATAAGGCTAGGCCTTAGTGACCTGAAGACGCGAAGATTGAGAGGTGATTTGATCCAAATGTACAAATTAGTAAATAAAATGGAGAAAGTGAATTTTGTAAATGGTATAAATTTTAGTTTTGGTGCTGGCTCAAGTTGCACTTACAATCTAAGAAGGCACAGAAAAACGATTCATAGAGAAAAAGTAAAAAATTGCCTTCCCAGATTTAATTTTTTTGTTAACAGAGTTGTGAATGATTGGAATAAATTGCCGGAAGAGGTAATTGAAGCAAGAAGCCTGAACAGTTTTAAGTCGAAGCTTGATTGCTGGCTGGAGAACAAACGTGTAACGACTGCTATAGCTCTATGAGCTCACTTGAACTGGTTTCAAGTTGCAGTTTATTTTACTACTACTACTACTACTAACAAAGCATGTTACCCAATCATCTTATTCTCATAAAGTCGGAGTTGATTTGCATCGTAAAATTAATGGTAACTTATTGATGACATATTAAATATGTGTATTCGTTTCGTTGACTGAAAAGAAATGTTTGATCCAAAAAAACGTAGGTTTCTAAAAACTTAGAGAACTTTTTTAATCAATTTTAGTTAAATCTTTAAAGGTCCATTCGTTCAAATTCGACGTCAGCTTTAAAAAGTTTTTTCCGATCTATGAATCTCGTGTAAAATATATTGAAAAAACAAAGTTGGATAACTCATCCGCAGACTTTTTCTCATATTGCATTCAAGAGTTAGGCGATAAGTGTATTCTCAAACATTCCAGTAACTCCTTTAGAACTGGAACTCGAAAAAATACGAGTTTTTGGAGAGGCATTTACACCTGTCAAAATAATGACTGTCTTAAGTATACTTTATGATTCAGTCTAAAATAAATCTTTTGTATTTGTATCTACAAATTAAGGTATATTTTTGAGCTAGAGTCGTGGAACCATGAAAACGAAGAGGGACCAATTTTTTATTGTGAAGTTGAAGATGAAATTAATCATGAGGCAACATTAGAACCCAGATCAAAGTGGTTTTATGGTTCGAAAAGAGCTGAAAAAGCGCTCGAAATTATGTCGGACGGTTCGTTAAACACATTTTAAAACAAGTCATTGGAATCTCAAGAACAATATGATAATAAAGAAAAACAAAAAAAACTCGCTTATTTTCGTAAAATAAAACATGAATTTGAGAATAAAAATCCAATTGATCCAAACGTTATTCAAGACGCTATGGTATCAAAAAAACTTTTTTTTCAATTAGATAAGACAAGTAAACACCTAAAAGGTTACATTCAGTCTCTTTCTGCTGATCCTTTCATCATGGTTATGATGAGTGAGTCGCAAGTTAACGAACCGTCCGACATAATTTCGAGCGCTTTTTCAGCTCTTTTCGAACCATAAAACCACTTTGATCTGGGTTCTAATGTTGCCTCATGATTAATTTCATCTTCAACTTCACAATAAAAAATTGGTCCCTCTTCGTTTTCATGGTTCTCACGGTTATGATGAGTGAGTCGCAAGTTAATTAAAAACTTTTTACAGAATTATAAAGACTATTCCAATCCTTGACTAACGAAATTATTTTTAAAGGCTTTGATTTGGAAACAATTTAAAAAGAAGAAAAAAAAAGTTGTCTCTGGTATTTTGGTTCGACCTGTTCAATATTAAAGAGAATTCAAGATCAAAAAATGTCTTTTTTGTATTCCATGAACGAGCACCTATTCCGAAACCAGATGATTGTAAAGAAGAAAATGACAACGAACTAGGCGTTGAAAATGAAGAAATTAATATCAATCAAAATGAACCCGAAACCAAAGAGATTGATAAAGTTCAAAGTTCTATTAGACAAAGGAGTTCTTTTACGTAATTTTAAGAATAGTGAAACATTGTGTCTTGAATGGGAAATCTAATTTAAGCCCACATGAAATTTGTTCTAAATTTGCGCTAAAAATAAAGTCAGAGAGTTTGCAATATAATCTTGATTATAACGTTGGTGAAATATCTTCAAGTTGGGGTTTTAGGTAAAGTATTAAAATTGATTTATATTTAGTAACTTTATTTAAATCTTAAAAATAGCAAATGAAAGTGGCCACTCTTTACCAAGAGAGTAAGCCGATTAATAAATAAAAGAAATAGAGAGAGAGATAGAAAAAAAAATAGAGAGAGAAAATTACAATAAAAATATTGTTTGTGTTTGACTTGAAATAAATTCTCTTTTATTTGAAATTGCAAAATTATATTTTAACATACACAAAGATGACGCTAACATATAATTTTGCATGCTTGCTTGAATTAGCTTATCTTAAAATAAAGACATTGCTCTCGACACTACATTCTCCCTAGACTTTTATTTTTTTATACTTCGGTTAAAACAAATACTCTTCACCTAAAATACTTGAGACGAAACTACCAACAAAAAAATGACTTCCCAAAATAAAATATAAACTTGAAAAATAAAAAATAAAAAAAAATACAAACACCTTGAAAAACGGAAATAAAAAAAAAATAAAAAAAAACGTCTTTTAAAAATAACCAACAAAAAATTGATTAGATGTAGTTTGAGTTGTGCTTGCTCCTTGTACCATGACTAACTGGGTTGCCATAAAAATCCGGTTTCTTGGTATTACGTTTTGGTCTTTCCGTTACCAATTTGTCCTCATCTTCCTCCTCTTTTTCATCTAAATCGTCCAGTTCACCATTTTTACTCTCACTTCCTGGGTCGACTTTTACTTGCTCAAACTCAAAGTCCCTTTTCTTCCATCAACTTCACCTTCATCAATAAAAATATCATCTCTTTGACTCACGACTGAACTTTTCGACTCATTAGCTTTACCACTACTACTTACATGCAACTTCAAAAATGAAGAATTTCGGTACAAAACTTGTCCATTTTTTTCTATTACAATCATTGAACCATAAATTTTGACCACTTTGTAGGGTTCTGGGTCATAAAATGGATCAGATTTGTACATTCTCTGAACCTTTCTAAGTACTAAATCACCTATTTTGAAGTAAGCTTTAGTTGTTTTGAGTCTTTTGTTGCCATAACTAGCCATTTTTCTCTTAGCTTCAGCATCTCTAATAGTGTTGTGAATCGAAAAGAATTCTATATATCGATAAATAATATTTTTATCGATAATTAAATAACGAAAAAATAAAAAATTAGAAGAAAGTTTTAGTTCGAAACAGTTTCGATTAGGAAATGACAATCGATATTCTTTTTATCGATTTTAAGTTTATATTATCGACTAAATCGAAATGCTTTAATCGAAAGAGTTTATCGAATTGTTATTCGAAAAAGTGAATCGAAAGGGCCAAAAAGTTTTGAATCATAAATTTTCGAAACAAATTTTTAACAAAAAAAAGAGTTCTTTTTCGTTTTCATTCAAATTAATAAGTTGTCCAAATTTTTTTAAATCAAAATTTACGATGTCTGGCTCTAAAGAAAAATCCTCAAAAAGAAAGAGAGTAAAAACTTCTTGAAATTTAAAATATTTTACGTTAAACAGTGAAACAAATTTAAATACTTGTAATTTATGTAATTAAAATCATGAACATGATAGTTAAACTACTTATATGGATACCCATTTGATTGATTTGTAGAATTTTTAGAATTTAATGAAAAAAACAAAAAAAAATACAGTCCATTTAAACTTAACCAGCCTTCAAGTCAAGTTTAAGTTCAAGGTTAATCAACAGGCTAGTGCCCTTGCCTAATTAAAGACTGATTAACTCTCCATTTATTCAATAAAAATAAAAATTATAAATTGAATATAAAAATTATGTTTTCAAAAATAAAAAATTTTAAAATTTAAATTTAATTTATCAAAAATTTTTCTTAAAGTCGTTTGCTGTATAATACATCACCAGATATTCAACCTTCCCAAACTTCATCTGATTTGCTGCCATCGTCATCTATGACTGACTGGACACACAAACGATTGCTGCTCAACAAAGCAGCCGGTTTCGTATGAATGCGGATGTTTTTTAAGTAGTTTTCAAATTAAACTTTAGGAAACTCACGTTCAATGATCATGATATGGGTACCAAACGAAAGTTTTTGACGATAGGAACATTATTATTCTATCAGTTTAAATATTCATCTCAAAACAAAGTTTTACACCTGTATGTGCTTTTATCAGGTATCTATATTTTTAACTATTTTTTTTTTAATCGAATTTTTTACATTATCGAAACCATGAATCGACAGTAATTATCGAACAAAGTAATCGAATAAATAAATCGAAATCAATAGAATTTTTCTTTAATATTTAAATTTATCGATTTAAATCTCCCGAAAATGAATCGAAACAGGAATAACGGTTCGAAAAATGTTTAGTTTTCGATTGGTTCATTTCGATTAACTCAAATTCTAATCTTTAGGCTTTTAAACGATATTTATCGATAAACGGCTTAGCGATTCACAACCCTAATCTCTAATACGAACTTGTTGTTTACCATCATACTTTTGATAGACACCGGACGATGGAAGTTTTGTAGTTCTTGCATTTGAATGAAACATCATTTGGTACGGTGCTACACCAGTTGATGAATGTGGTGTTGATCTATAGTTTCTTAAAAATTCAATCAAATTCGCTTCCCATTCACTTTGAACTGGAGATGAACTCCTCATAACTTTACCCAAATTCTTCATAAAACGCTCACACATTCCATTTGCTCTTGGCCATAATGGTGTTATGCGTTTGTGGATGAATACTTGTTCATTTTCAAACTCAGTGAACTTGTGCGAATTAAATGGAAGTCCATTGTCGGATTTGAGTTTACCTGGTATTCCAAAAATTGCAAAAATTTCGTTCAACAATGCAGTCCACTCTTCAAAATGATGACGTTTTTGGCCTCAAATTATAGAATCTCCCATTTTCTATTTAAGTTCAAAATTTTAATTTGGTCTTCAAAGTTAAATAAAAACAGAAAATCATCAAAGCATTTTATTTTTAGTTGATTAACAAAACGATTTTAAACCAAAAATGAATCGATGCTTTTAGAATAATCTGAAAAAATTGTTCAAGTGTTCAACAATAAAGCCAAGTTTAACAAAATACGCAAAAATTCTAAGGACTTTTAGCACAGCAATAAAACTTCTAAAAGAATATTTACGATTTTTTTCAATTGAATGAACCACTTAGTAAATACTAAATTTTCAAACTTAATTAAAGCTAAACCTTTTTAAAATTCAAAACGGAAGCTTGATCAATGTGAGGAATGGATATCTCTTACCAATCAAAAGTTATCACCAAAAAATTGATTGATTAGTGATTGTCGAAATTCAATTAATCAATCAATCAATCTAGTTCAGTTTTTTGTCAGCTTTCTAATGCAACAAAAATTTTTTGGATATCTCTTACCAATCAAAAGTTATCACCAAAAAATTGATTGATTAGTGATTGTCGAAATTCAATTAATCAATCAATCAATCTAGTACAGTTTTTTGTCAGCTTTCTAATGCAACAAAAATTTTTTGGATATCTCTTACCAATCAAAAGTTATCACCAAAAAATTGATTGATTAGTGATTGTCGAAATTCAATTAATCAATCAATCAATCTAGTTCAGTTTTTTGTCAGCTTTCTAATGCAACAAAAATTTTTTGGATATCTCTTATCAATCAAAAGTTTTCACCAAAAAATTGATTGATTAGTGATTGTCGAAATTCAATTAATCAATCAATCAATCTAGTACAGTTTTTTGTTAGCTTTCTAACGCAACAAAAATTTTTTGGATATCTCTTATCAATCAAAAGTTTTCACCAAAAAATCAAAAAAACATTCCACGTGCTTGAAATAAAAAAATGAACGATTTCTTCTTAATTCGATCGAAATTCATCAAATCAATGTCCGTTGACGAATTCTTGACCAAATTTAATATTTCAAAAAAAACAACAGAAAGACCCTTAGCCATGGAAGTCTCAAAAGCCTCGTTATTGTAAGATGCTTTGTTTTTTCGTCTCTTTTTTTTTCAACACTTAATTTATTCAATCCTTTTAAATTGAAAGACAGACAAAAGTTGTTTTTTCAGTGAAATCAAAAAAGTCACGAAAAACGAATTTATTGGTGATTCCAAGACTTTTTTGGAGGTAAAAAAAACTCGATTTCGCAAATTTAATTATTTAAGTTTTATAAACTTCATCATTTTAATTAAATTAAGACGATTAAAAACGAAAAATTTCTTTTTGTTAAAAATTTTTTATTAACAATTCGCGACGTTTCGGCAAAACGGAGTTTCCATTATCAAGCTGTTAATAATCTAAAGGTAAAACGAGAGATTAAGTTTTAAAATTGAAATAAACAAAAACAAAATTTCACAAATATTGAAACATAATTTAAAAATTAAAATTGCATATCTTAATAGTGGGGTATTTGCAATTATATATGTAATTGCAACCCCACTATTTCTTTTCGGTGTTCTGAAATTGTGGATACGCTTGAATTATGATCGTTTTGATTTCGTAGTTGGACTGAGAGTTCAACTGTTTGTTAAGGGACGGTTTACGTTTCAGAATATGCAGTAGCTCTTTTATTCTGAGTTTTTGATCTGAGTCAGCTTTGTCGATTACTTCAATATTATTGTAATACATTTCATGACCCATACTCACTGAGTGTTGGTAACAAGCCGAGTTTTTAGATTCCTTATGTTCAGAAATTCTAATACTCAGTATTCTCTTACATTTTCCTATGTAGCTAGCGGTACAGTTCTTACAGTTGATCTTGTACACTACCAATGACTTATCTTCGTTACTTTTGATGTTGTCATTGAACGGGAAACAGTCGGCTATTGTTTTATGTGCTTTGTACGCTACATTAAAATCCACTTGTGGGAAGTTACTTGTAACCAAACGCTTCAGTCGTCTTGCGAATTCCTTACATTTGTTTTTTGAGTAAGGAAGTACGATATATCGCTTAAACTCGGGTTTTATTACGTCTATCTCCTTAATTTCGACCGGTGGTTTGTTACGTTTATCTTGAAATCTTTTGAATTCAGTCTCTACGACGTCGTCGAGGTATTGGTTAAGAGATAAAATTCCTCTTATCTTCTTAATCTCTACTTCTCTGTCCTTTTCATCATTACAAATGGCATAAACTCGGTTTAATAAGCATTTTATAAGACCTATCTTGTACTTCCTTGATGTTAGGCTTGTCCAATTTAGGTAGACACCTGTGAATGTCTTTTTATGATAGATTGTGGTACCATATTTATCTATGCTTCGTTTAACTAGCGTGTCTAAAAATGCTAGTTTACCATTTTCCTCATGTTCGATCGTGAACTTAATGTTAGGGTGTTGTACATTGAGGTAATCCAAACAGGCTTTCGCGTCGTTTTTGTTGTTCAAAGACGCGAACACATCGTCAACGTATCTAACCCAGGGACTCACTCCAAGTTTCTCAAGAGATTCCATGTTTTTTTGTTCAAATTCAGACATGAAAATGTTTGCGAACAATGGACCGAATGGTGAACCCATCGCCACTCCATCGATTTGGTCGAAATATTCTCCGTTGAATTGGAAGTGCGATTCTTGTGTGCATATTACGAGAAGCTTTCTAAGCTCATCTCTTTTCAACCCATGAAATAGTTGGACTTGATCCTTGTAAACTCGATTTAATATTATTTCGATCGTTTCAATTGTAGGGATATTTGTAAATAGTGACTCGACATCAAAACTAACAATGTAGGGGTTTGTGTTAGGACTTAAGTTGGATACCTTGTTCACAAAATCGAACGTGTCTTTAAGAATATGTACGTTTTCATCGATCAATGGTTTTAAAATTTCGTCTAGGTATTTAGCCAGCTTATAGTACATCCGCACTCATACGAAACCGGCTGCTTTGTTGAGCAGCAATCGTTTGTGTGTCCAGTCAGTCATAGATGACGATGGCAGCAAATCAGATGAAGATTTTGTAAATTATCTGTAATTAAATTTGAATTTGTAACGATGGTTAAGCCCAGTAAGGAATCTTTTATATGTCCTGACTGCTCTAAGTCTTATGTAAGTCAGGCATGGTTTAAAAAACATTTGCCAAAATGTGGTACTTTAGGCCAAAATAAGTTTAAAATCAAGGAAAAGAAGACCCCTAGAAGAATCGACTGGGTGAATATTGATCCTACACCCTTTAATGGTGATCTCCTTCCTTTAGTTTTCAATTTTGAAGATGATTATTTTACCCAGAGGAAAAATACTCCAAATTTTCCGAACTATTTGGAAGATCTAAAAGATTTTGGGGCTAGAAATTCAGGATTTTTGATTCTACATTTAAACGTAAATTCCCTTTTTCTAAAAAAGAATGAATTACTTGAAGTGGTTTCTTTAGGTCTCTATGATTTAATCTCAATTGATGAGACGAAGCTTGATGACTCCATCCCAAGTAGTTTTTTTTCACATCCAAACTATACAGTTCTCAGAAGAGATAGGCTCAGGGATGGTGGGGGAGTAATGGTCTTGGTCAAAAAGAATATAAGGGTTATTAAGACTGAAATTTCATTGAATTTTGAGGGGATCTCTGTAGCTCTTATGGCAAAGGGACAACAAATTAATGTTCTTTGTTGCTATAAACCACCATCGTTGAGAAACAAAGATTTTCTTGATTTTCTTGAGCATTTTATTTTTTCAATCAATACTAATGATCGTTTTTTGATTATAGGTGACCTTAATTTGGATCCAACTTCTGGAGATCCTATGTTTTCAAATTTTTTGGAGAACTTTAGTTTGAAAACAGTCACAAAAGATCCAACCAGGATTGGAATTAAGAATAATAAAAGTGGGGATATTGGGGTTAAATTAAGTAGAATAGATCATGTTTTATATCCAGATGATCTAGACCCTGTTTCAAAGGTTATAGGTTGTCCGTATAGCGATCATAAATTCCTGGTAGCTTCTTTTGATTTATTGGTTGAAAAGAAAATTATGACTAGCATCCCAACCAGAGTTTACTCTGAAAAGAATCTAGAAAAGGTTAAGACTTGTATTTCATCTATTGACTTTAGCATTATTGATAAGTTTCCTAATATTGAAAGATAAATGGGGTTTTGTAAAAGACAGGGTAATTGAGGTTGTTGAAAAATGCTGCCTGAGAAGATTTTTAAACCAAAGAAGCAACATCCTTGTCCCTGGTTTGATGATGAATTTAGAGCTGCGAAGAAATATCTCTCTTTTATTTTTTACATTTACTCTGAGAGTAAGAATGAGCAAACTCAGGCTGATTATAAAGAGGCTAGAAGGGATTTCAAAGCATTAAATTGCCAAAAAATTAAGGAGTATTTTAAAAACCAGACACCGAAGGACTTTAAGAATTCTAAAAAATTCTGGCAGTTCTACAAGTCGTCGGTTAAACTGAGAAGCGATAAAAATTTTGATGATTGCCCTGAAATAACTGAAGTAATTCAGAGTGGTGACTTCAAAGCTTCTTCAGTTGCTGATCAAGTTGAGATGTTCAATAATTTCTTCACGAATATTGAATCATCTTCGTTTTCTACAGAAGACGAATCAGCTAAATTTATCTTTGAAAAATTCAAAGATCTTAAAAGAGAAAATAAGATCATAACTCCAGGCTTTTCATTTGAATCCTTTAGTCTTAAAGATGTCGAGGAATCATTAAATGATTTGCCAACTTCTAGCTCTCCAGGACATGTGGGTATTCATACAAAAATTTTTAAAGCCATGCCTGAATTATTTATCCCAATTCTTCATAAACTATTTAATAGTTGTTTGGAATTGAAGAAAATTCCGGAAGATTGGAAAATAGCGGTTGTGACTCCTCTTTATAAAAACAAGGGGGATAAGTCTGATATGAATAACTATCGGGCAATATCAGTCCTTTCACCTTTAGCTAAGATGTTTGAAAAGCTTTTAGCCAAACAAATTGTTACTTATTTTGAGTCAAATAAGGTATTTTTCAAGGGGCAACATGGCTTTAGGTCTGGGTTTTCATGCCAGACGGCTATACATGAATTTGTGTCTTTTATTAACAAAGTACTTGATGAAAAGTTAATTGCGTTATCCCTTTTCATTGATTTTAGAAAAGCATTTGATTTAATAGATCCTTTACTTTTGCTCCTAAAGTTATTTCATTACGGTTTTGATAACAACTCTCTAGCTTTAATGACAAACTACTTTGATGAGAGGTCTCAAAAGCTTCTTTTGAAAAATCTCTTATCCAAACAAGCTAGACTAAAACTTGGGGTTCCGCAAGGCTCAGTATTAGGCCCACTTCTTTTTTTAATCTTTATTAATGATCTCCCCTTGTGTATGCTAAAAGCTTATATAGAGTTATTTGCTGATGATACAAGTCTTACGAAGACTGGCAACAATTTGGACACATTAATAAGCGAAACTGGTGGGGTTATTGAAGAACTAAAAACTTGGTGTTATTTTAATAAGGTGGATATAAATTGGGATAAGACCTTCTTTATGGTATTTACAAAGAAAAAAATTGAAGTACCAGATTTTATTCAGATTAAAGAGGTTTCAATTAAAGTTGTTGATAATTTTAAATTATTGGGCTTTACCATTGATAACAGATTAAATTTCATGAAACTAGTTTCGGAAACATGTTTATCGGTAAACAAGAAACTGTTTTCAATAAAAAGACTTTTCTATCTTTGTACATCTGTAAAAATTCAATTTTTTAAAACTTTTATTTTACCTTATTTTGATTATGTTTTTACACTAATTTGTTATTTTTCAAAAGAAGCCATCCAAAGGCTAGCTAACTGTTTCTATTTATGTATTTATAAATTATTGAAAGTTAAAGTGAATTCTTGTGACTTTAATGATTTAAATAATGTTCTAGAAAAGTATGGGCTCTTTGCTTTTCAACATCGAGCTCTGGAGAGAATGCTGTCGTTTTCATACAAGATCATTAAAATGGAGAACTCACCTATTCAGCTCAGAGAACAATTAGTCACAAATGAGTCGCGTAAAATTGAGTACGACTTAAGAAACAAAAGTGATTTTATGGTGCCGAAATCGAAAACAAAAAGTGGTGAAAACACATTTGGTTATGTGTACACAAAATTGGCTAACAAATTCCTTATAAACAGAATGGTTCTCAAATTTAGCACCTTTAAATTGTCAATATTCAACAACATCAACCTAATTTTCAATGATGCTTTAAAAATTTTTGATAAACTTAATTTAATTTTTAAAATTTATTTTTTATTTTGATATTATGAAAATTGATTTAATTTTATTTTATTTTAAAAAATTTTATCTTTATTAAATAAATGGAGAGTTAATCAGTCTATATTCTAGACAAGGGCACTAGCCTGTTGATTAACCTTGAAACTTAAAAACTTAAGAGATTAAGTTTTAAAATTGAAATAAACAAAAACAAAATTTCACAAATATTGAAACATAATTTAAAAATTAAAATTGCATATCTTAATAGTGGGGTATTTGCAATTATATATGTAATTGCAACCCCACTATTTCTTTTCGGTGTTCTGAAATTGTGGATACGCTTGAATTATGATCGTTTTGATTTCGTAGTTGGACTGAGAGTTCAACTGTTTGTTAAGGGACGGTTTACGTTTCAGAATATGCAGTAGCTCTTTTATTCTGAGTTTTTGATCTGAGTCAGCTTTGTCGATTACTTCAATATTATTGTAATACATTTCATGACCCATACTCACTGAGTGTTGGTAACAAGCCGAGTTTTTAGATTCCTTATGTTCAGAAATTCTAATACTCAGTATTCTCTTACATTTTCCTATGTAGCTAGCGGTACAGTTCTTACAGTTGATCTTGTACACTACCAATGACTTATCTTCGTTACTTTTGATGTTGTCATTGAACGGGAAACAGTCGGCTATTGTTTTATGTGCTTTGTACGCTACATTAAAATCCACTTGTGGGAAGTTACTTGTAACCAAACGCTTCAGTCGTCTTGCGAATTCCTTACATTTGTTTTTTGAGTAAGGAAGTACGATATATCGCTTAAACTCGGGTTTTATTACGTCTATCTCCTTAATTTCGACCGGTGGTTTGTTACGTTTATCTTGAAATCTTTTGAATTCAGTCTCTACGACGTCGTCGAGGTATTGGTTAAGAGATAAAATTCCTCTTATCTTCTTAATCTCTACTTCTCTGTCCTTTTCATCATTACAAATGGCATAAACTCGGTTTAATAAGCATTTTATAAGACCTATCTTGTACTTCCTTGATGTTAGGCTTGTCCAATTTAGGTAGACACCTGTGAATGTCTTTTTATGATAGATTGTGGTACCATATTTATCTATGCTTCGTTTAACTAGCGTGTCTAAAAATGCTAGTTTACCATTTTCCTCATGTTCGATCGTGAACTTAATGTTAGGGTGTTGTACATTGAGGTAATCCAAACAGGCTTTCGCGTCGTTTTTGTTGTTCAAAGACGCGAACACATCGTCAACGTATCTAACCCAGGGACTCACTCCAAGTTTCTCAAGAGATTCCATGTTTTTTTGTTCAAATTCAGACATGAAAATGTTTGCGAACAATGGACCGAATGGTGAACCCATCGCCACTCCATCGATTTGGTCGAAATATTCTCCGTTGAATTGGAAGTGCGATTCTTGTGTGCATATTACGAGAAGCTTTCTAAGCTCATCTCTTTTCAACCCATGAAATAGTTGGACTTGATCCTTGTAAACTCGATTTAATATTATTTCGATCGTTTCAATTGTAGGGATATTTGTAAATAGTGACTCGACATCAAAACTAACAATGTAGGGGTTTGTGTTAGGACTTAAGTTGGATACCTTGTTCACAAAATCGAACGTGTCTTTAAGAATATGTACGTTTTCATCGATCAATGGTTTTAAAATTTCGTCTAGGTATTTAGCCAGCTTATAGTACATCCGCACTCATACGAAACCGGCTGCTTTGTTGAGCAGCAATCGTTTGTGTGTCCAGTCAGTCATAGATGACGATGGCAGCAAATCAGATGAAGTTTGGGAAGGTTGAATATCTGGTGATGTATTATACAGCAAACGACTTTAAGAAAAATTTTTGATAAATTAAATTTAAATTTTAAAATTTTTTATTTTTGAAAACATAATTTTTATATTCAATTTATAATTTTTATTTTTATTGAATAAATGGAGAGTTAATCAGTCTTTAATTAGGCAAGGGCACTAGCCTGTTGATTAACCTTGAACTTAAACTTGACTTGAAGGCTGGTTAAGTTTAAATGGACTGTATTTTTTTTTGTTTTTTTCATTAAATTCTAAAAATTCTACAAATCAATCAAATGGGTATCCATATAAGTAGTTTAACTATCATGTTCATGATTTTAATTACATAAATTACAAGTATTTAAATTTGTTTCACTGTTTAACGTAAAATATTTTAAATTTCAAGAAGTTTTTACTCTCTTTCTTTTTGAGGATTTTTCTTTAGAGCCAGACATCGTAAATTTTGATTTAAAAAAATTTGGACAACTTATTAATTTGAATGAAAACGAAAAAGAACTCTTTTTTTTGTTAAAAATTTGTTTCGAAAATTTATGATTCAAAACTTTTTGGCCCTTTCGATTCACTTTTTCGAATAACAATTCGATAAACTCTTTCGATTAAAGCATTTCGATTTAGTCGATAATATAAACTTAAAATCGATAAAAAGAATATCGATTGTCATTTCCTAATCGAAACTGTTTCGAACTAAAACTTTCTTCTAATTTTTTATTTTTTCGTTATTTAATTATCGATAAAAATATTATTTATCGATATATAGAATTCTTTTCGATTCACAACACTATTAGAGATGCTGAAGCTAAGAGAAAAATGGCTAGTTATGGCAACAAAAGACTCAAAACAACTAAAGCTTACTTCAAAATAGGTGATTTAGTACTTAGAAAGGTTCAGAGAATGTACAAATCTGATCCATTTTATGACCCAGAACCCTACAAAGTGGTCAAAATTTATGGTTCAATGATTGTAATAGAAAAAAATGGACAAGTTTTGTACCGAAATTCTTCATTTTTGAAGTTGCATGTAAGTAGTAGTGGTAAAGCTAATGAGTCGAAAAGTTCAGTCGTGAGTCAAAGAGATGATATTTTTATTGATGAAGGTGAAGTTGATGATAGAAAAGGGACTTTGAGTGACCAAATAAAGACAGATGATGAGCAAGTAAAAGTCGACCCAGGAAGTGAGAGTAAAAATGGTGAACTGGACGATTTAGATGAAAAAGAGGAGGAAGATGAGGACAAATTGGTAACGGAAAGACCAAAACGTAATACCAAGAAACCGGATTTTTATGGCAACCCAGTTAGTCATGGTACAAGGAGCAAGCACAACTCAAACTACATCTAATCAATTTTTTGTTGGTTATTTTTAAAAGACGTTTTTTTTTATTTTTTTTTTATTTCCGTTTTTCAAGGTGTTTGTATTTTTTTTTATTTTTTATTTTTCAAGTTTATATTTTATTTTGGGAAGTCATTTTTTTGTTGGTAGTTTCGTCTCAAGTATTTTAGGTGAAGAGTATTTGTTTTAACCGAAGTATAAAAAAATAAAAGTCTAGGGAGAATGTAGTGTCGAGAGCAATGTCTTTATTTTAAGATAAGCTAATTCAAGCAAGCATGCAAAATTATATGTTAGCGTCATCTTTGTGTATGTTAAAATATAATTTTGCAATTTCAAATAAAAGAGAATTTATTTCAAGTCAAACACAAACAATATATTTATTGTAATTTTCTCTCTCTATTTTTTTTTCTATCTCTCTCTCTATTTCTTTTATTTATTAATCGGCTTACTCTCTTGGTAAAGAGTGGCCACTTTCATTTGCTATTTTTAAGATTTAAATAAAGTTACTAAATATAAATCAATTTTAATACTTTACCTAAAACCCCAACTTGAAGATATTTCACCAACGTTATAATCAAGATTATATTGCAAACTCTCTGACTTTATATTTAGCGCAAATTTAGAACAAATTTCATGTGGGCATAAATTAGATTTCCCATTCAAGACACAATGTTTCACTATTCTAAAATTATTCTCAACATAATTATTCGTGATTCGAGTCTTATCTTTAAGTTCAAATTCTAACATTACTCCACTCTATAATGGCATTATAAACATGTATTGGTAAATGATTTCTAACATGTCTAAACTATAAAACTCATTGTCTTCAATTTCAGAACTATACTCGTTTAAAGTTTCAAAGCAACTCGTTTTTAATGTTTCAAAGTATTTTGTAAAAGAACTCCTTTGTCTAATAGAACTTTGAACTTTATCAATCTCTTTGGTTTCGGGTTCATTTTGATTGATATTAATTTCTTCATTTTCAACGCTTCAAGTAAACGCTTGTATGAACGATTTTTCTTTGGTTAAGGTTTTAGATTTAGTTGAAATTAGTTTAAGCATATGAGGGGCACAGAGAAAACTTCGAACGTAGATTTGCTTTGACATATCTTTTTTGTTAACCAAATAATCAAAACAATTTTGTAAATACTCATCAATAGTTGACTGGTTAAAGACTTGCTAAATCGAGTTTATAAATGTAAAAGAAAAGTCAGTTACGATTCCATACGGCAAAAGGTTTTTTTTTTCGCCAAATAATAACAAAAACTTAAACAAGAATTGAGACAGTTCGCAACTGTAAAGCCATATTTAGATGTTGTTATAAAGTCGAATATTGAAATTATTATATCTTTCTCGGAATCGTGAAAGACCATGGAATACAAAAAAGACATTTTTTGATCTTGAATTCTCTTTAATATTGAACCAGTCGAATCAAAATACCAGAGACAACTTTTTTTTTCTTTCTTCTTTTTAAATTGTTTCCAAATCAAAGCCTTTAAAAATAATTTCGTTAGTCAATTATTGGAATAGTCTTAATAATTCAGTAAAAAGTTTTTAATTTACTTGCGGCTCACTCATTATAACCATGATGAAAGGATGAGCAGAAAGAGACTGAATGTAACCTTTCAGGTGTTTACTTGTCTTATCTAATTTAAAAAAAAGTTTTTTTGATACCATAGCGTCTTGAATAACTTTTGGATCAATTCGATTTTTATTCTCAAATTCATGTTTTATTTTACGAAAAATATCGAGTTTTTTTTGTTTTTCTTTATTATCACATTGTTCTTGAGATTCCAATGACTCGTTATAAAATGTGTTTAACGAACCGTCCGACATAATTTCGAGCGCTTTTTCAGCTCTTTTCGAACCATAAAACCACTTTGATATGGGTTCTAATGTTGCCTCATGATTAATTTCACCTTCAACTTCACAATAAAAAATTGTGTCCTCTTCGTTTTCATGGTTCCACGACTCTAGCTCAAAAATATACCTTAATTTGTAGATACAAATACAAAAGATTTATTTTAGACTGAATCATAAAGTATACTTAAGACAGTCATTATATTGACAGGTGTAAATGCCTCTCCAAAAACTCGTATTTTTTCGAGTTCCGGTTTTAAAGGCGTTACTGGAATGTTTGAGTATACACTTTTCGCCTAACTCTTGTATGCAATATGAGAAAAAGTCTGCGGATGAGTTATCCAAATTTGTTTTTTCAATATATTTTACACGAGATTCATAGATCGGAAAAAACTTTTTAAAGCTGACATCGAATTTGAACCTTTTAAAATTTAACTAAAATTGATTAAAAAAGTTCTCTAAGTTTTTAGAAACCTACGTTTTTTTGGATCAAACATTTCTTTTCAGTCAACGAAATGAATACACATATTTAATATGTCATCAATAAGTTACCATTAATTTTACGATGCAAATCAACTCCGACTTTATGAGAATAAGATGATTGGGTAACATGCTTTGTTAGTAGTAGTAGTAGTAGTAAAATAAACTGCAACTTGAAACCAGTTCAAGTGAGCTCATAGAGCTATAGCAGTCGTTACACGTTTGTTCTCCAGCCAGCAATCAAGCTTCGACTTAAAACTGTTCAGGCTTCTTGCTTCAATTACCTCTTCCGGCAATTTATTCCAATCATTCACAACTCTGTTAACAAAAAAATTAAATCTGGGAAGGCAATTTTTTACTTTTTCTCTATGAATCGTTTTTCTGTGCCTTCTTAGATTGTAAGTGCAACTTGAGCCAGCACCAAAACTAAAATTTATACCATTTACAAAATTCACTTTCTCCATTTTATTTACTAATTTGTACATTTGGATCAAATCACCTCTCAATCTTCGCGTCTTCAGGTCACTAAGGCCTAGCCTTATAAGCCGTTGGGGGTATTCGAGATGTTTGAGCTCCGGAACAAGCTTCGTCGCTCTCCTCTGTACTTTTTCAAGCTCCGCGATATCCTTTTCAAAATACGGGCACCACGAGCTGATAGCGTATTCTAGATGAGGTCTGACCAATGATGTGTATAGTAATCTGATGTTTTCTTGATTAGGAAAATTAAAAGCTTTCTTGATCATTCCTAAAACTCTATTTGCCTTAGCAGTGCAATTTTTGACTTGTACGTTCGAACAGAGAGTTGTCCCCTCGAACTCTCTGACTTAATTTCATAGTCAAACAATGTGTTTGAATACCCAAAGTGCACAACTTTACATTTTTCAGTATTAAGTTGAGTAGACCAATTTGTTGACCAGTTTGATACTTTGTCTAAGTCCCCTTGAAGATTTATCAAAGACTGGAAATTTTTAACGACTGAAATAATCTTTGTATCATCAGCATAAGCTTCACAGTTGGACTCAATCAACTCTAACATGTCATTAATGAAGATGATAAAAAGAATAGGTCCTAAGACCGACCCTTGGGGTACACCACTAGTTATTTCAGCCCATTGGGAAGACGACTCACCAAGTACCACTCTTTGTGTTCGTCCCGTTAAAAATAGTTAGTTCGTTATAAAAGCTACCATCTTTTCTACTTAAATTTTCAGATTTTTTTGTTTACTAAGATTTTTATTTCGTTTTAACAGATTAATGATTTTCGATTTCAATTCCGGAGTTTTCAGCTGTAGATAGTTATTTTCAGCGTTCATTTTAAAAGTTTTAGTTTTTTTCTTAAGCTTTAAAGGTCGAAAATAATAGAAATTTATTTTTTAAACAAGCCTAACATCAGATAATTTTCAGCAATTTATTATAATTTTAAAGTTTACTCGTTTTTATCATTTTAAAGATTGAAACTAAAAGGAACTGAATTTTCAAAAGAAAAAAATAACGATTTCAAAGATTTTGAATTTTTTTTGCAGTACGATATGTTAAACAAGCAGAAAATAACACACTTTGGTTGTTTAATCGTACTTTAATCCAAACTTACATTTTTTTTTCAATCGTAAAAATTTTTACTATTCAAAATTATTTTTTCAAATTTTAATCTTGAAAAAAAAATTGAGTGTACAAGGTTTACAAAATTTAGTCCTAGTGTACAATTTCTTGGCGATTAAGACAAGCCCTCAACGGTCTCTCTAGCATTATCCAAACCCAATAGTACTAGAATCGTACTGTAAAATCGTACCAATCTTCCTGTAGCCAACTATAGTGAAAGTTACATAACCCAGGTTATAATTCATTATTTGAATAAATGACAGCGAAAAAATTTAATATTACGACCGTAATTGAAAATTGTTGCTATAAGTGCGTTTGTTGAATTGTTTAAAATTGTAGCTTAAATTACTCTAATCATCTATCATCAAAAAAAAAACGATTACACAATTGAAACAATTTAAGATTTGATAAAAGGTTAAATTCATAAAAGACACGAACTCACTTCAAATCATTCAAAATTTATTTGTTTAGTCAAGAATATAACAAACTGATTTGTTCACAAATGAGAGAATCAAATGCAATGTTTGCAATGCTTTTGAATGTCTTAGAAATTTTGAACAGAAGCTTTGAAGAAGAAATAAAAAAACAACTTGTTGAAGAAATTAAATTATGATACGAATTAGTTGGTAAAATATTATTTTTAAATTTTATTTTAAATATCCTATACTTTATTTCTCATTTATACAATTAGTTAACCCTTATTCTTAAAAAAACCTTTAATAATTTTTTTTAAAAACTTTCCATTATCCAAGTTTGTTAATTGAATTCCCAATTAAAAACTCCCTTTGATGGAAATATTTTATATTAAACATTGATTCTATTTTCTAATTTCTAAATAAGTGTTCCGAAAAATGTCAATTGTATTAATAAAGACTGATGATCAGTAAAATGAAATTTTAAACTAACATTTTTGATATTATCAAGAGAAATTGTAAAAAATTCGATTCTGATTTAGTAAAAAATTCGATTTTATTCACGTTTGTTTCTTTTTTTGATTCTCATTTGTGAATTAAGAAATGAAGCCGAATACATATGAAAATTAAATTAAAGTCCGAACTAATGCCCTGAAACTATATAATAAGAAATAAGCTTTTATGTTGATTTTAGTTTAGATATTTTAAATAAAAATTGTCTTTTGACAGCCCTAATGCCATATTTTAATAAGCCTTTTTCGAAAATGAAACCACTAGGTTAGTCCACATGAAGGCTATTTCTGACGTTGTTTTTATAAACGGTGTATTATTGATCCCCTGAAGGTACTCGATTTAAATTCGGATTAATATCTTCAATAAAAATCACTTCACATTAGTCAGCATTATAATCAATCATCAAGTCATTCAGATCAAGTCTTTAGTTCAATTTTAGTATTTTGAAGATCATTTTAAGAGATAAACATCAGTAAACACTATCAGAAAAAGCTTGAATGCGATCTTAGGATTGGCCTAAATGCAAGCAAATTCCCTTGCATTTAAACTAGACAAGTCGATTTTTGTTTACAAACGCGTAATCAGTATCATTTCTAATGTAGCAAAAAGTGACTTCGGTCAGGAAGAACGAGCTAACGAAACAAAAAGTAGTTAGATGACATGAAAGTGTGTATTTCGGAAATTAAGGATTGTAAATTTGAAACAATCCAAGAAGTAAAGGAAACGGACGAGCTAATATATTTGAGAGCAGAATTATCCAAAAAATCATTCGAGATTGAAACAGAACAAGGGAGAATATATGTGTGAGAAGGACTCTTGCTTAAGTTGCATGAGAAAGCAACAGGAAAAAAGTCTGTCCTTATCACCAAAAACGAACCGTCAGCACAAAGGAACAAAAACATAGGAGAAGGACATAAAACAGATCAAGTCGATGATGACTTTGAAAATTAAACGTTTAATCTTCAAGTAGAAGAAGAGGAAAATGAAGAAAATAAATCCAGTTCAAAGATAGACGAGTCGTAAGTAAACGAAATCGACCCAAAAAAAATAGAATTTAAAAACAATTTCTACAAAACATTAAACAAAACCGATATGTTAAATCAATCGAATATACTCGATAAAACCGGAGAATTTAACGATATGTAACACCCCTCCACTCATTCTTGTCTCCCTCTCTCTCTCTTTTTCCTGCCTTTATTCCTCAAGCTCCAACAACTAAGTGTGGAACGTCGAAGAAGTAAGTCCAAGGGCTCGCCTGTACACAAATTCGAGACGAAGAATGTTAAGGATGAACTTGGTTTGGTCACACCTGAACCGCCGTCAGCAATGAAGAATCACTTCGGTTTTAGTGCGTCCCTGCCAAAACTGACCCCACTTAAGATCGATAAACGTGAGGACGACTCTTTGTTTAAAAGCTGGGACCGTACAACTGGAACAAACACCGGAAGATCTTCCTCATACCCGTCTCAATCACGTATCTAGGTTATAAGTTTTCAATTCGTTCGCCCCGACCCGAAGAAAATAGAAGTGATATTTAAGTATGCAAAACCCAGAAATGTACGCCAGTTACAAAGTTTCCTTGGTCTTGCGAACCACTATAGACGCTTCATCCAAAATTTCGCTAAGATGTCTGGACCTTTACACAAAGCGACTGAGAAAAAGAATTGTTTTGAAGGGAATGAGGAGTGCCAAACAAGTTTTGACACGGTACGAACACATTTGACTACTACAGATGAAGAAAGAGGAGTGCTAATACTCCCAAATTTCGATGAACAATTTCGGCTAGAAACAGACGCGAGCAACGAAAGTGCAGGTGCCGTCTAATCACAAAAGTACAAGGGTAGTTGAAGGCCGATTGCTTATTGGAGTAAACGTTTTACTAAGGCCCAACGAAGGTTAGGCACCCCAGAAAAAGAGTTGTTAGCCCTAGTCCTTGCAATCGAAGACTTAAAACAATATTTAATTAAAAAGAAATTCCTTGCTGTTACGGATCACAAACCACTAATATGGTGGTTTGTGATCTGTAACATCTGTGATTTGTAACACGATGGTTGTGCGAGTTGAGGACGTATGATTTCGATCTCGAGTACAGAGAAGGGCATAAAAACGGAAATGCCGATGCTTTATCCAGATGGTTGCTAACAGACGAGAGTGATGATGAGGCAAACGAAGACGACGACGCCGAAGAAGAACGAGACCCAGGGATAGTTGTAAATAATGTTATTTTACAAGAGACAAATTACAATGAGTAACAACTATTCGACTCGAATGTGGTCAAGTTGAATGAGTGGTTAAAGGATGGGAAAAGACCCGCGGTAGTAGAAAAGAATAACCTAGAAGAGATGGTGTATTGGAAAGGTTTTGACAGGTTTCGAATCTTTGGTAAGAATGTGTTCAGGTGTTTCGATGACCCAGAATATGGGATGCAGTTCCAATATGTCGTACCGATCTCGGAGCGCCCCGACGTTCTTAAAAAGATCCACGACGACCCTTTCTCTGGTCATTTAGGAATCGAAAAAACGTTCGGAAAATTAAAAAGCGTTTCTATTGGCCGAATTCCCAAAAAGGACAAGTTATTCATATACATTTTGGTGATAGTTTGTCATTTCTCGAAATATGTCGAACTTTTCGCTCTGTTAGGATTGACCGCGGTGGAGGTAGCAGACTGTTTAATGCTATATGTTTGCAGGCACGGTGTCCCTGGAGCAGCGCTTTCTGATAGAGGAACAAATTTTCAAGCTGAACTAATGGACCAACTATTCGTACTCCTAGATATTAAACGATTACGTACGTCTGCTTACCATCCTCAATGCGATGGAGAGACGGAACGTTTCAAACGTACCCTCGAACAAATGTTAGCCTGCTACGTCGCTGATAACCAAACAGAATGGGATAAGTACCTACCAAAATTGGCCTTTGCTTATAATACATCCGTACACGCAACGACCGGACTCACTGCTTTTGAAGTTGTATATGGACGCCAACCCAAGCTTCCAATCGATTTGTTGTTCCCGACCAAGAATTTAGACTTAAATCAGACGCCTGACGCCTACGCCACGAAAGTTCAACAACACTTAATCAAGTGTTACGACTTTGTCGAAAAACATTCGGATTCAAAGGTGAATCGTTTTAAGTTTTACGCGGACCGAAATGTAAGGCCAGCTAACTACGTACAAGGAGGCCGAAATTGGCTACTAAACGAGAGTAAGAAAAAGTGACTCTCTAAAAAACTAAGTAGGAAGTGGACAGGTCCTTACACGGTGATCGAGAAAATCAATGAAAACAATTACCGGCTACGCCCCGACAAACCAGGAAAGAAAAAATTGGTACATGTCAATCGTTTGAAAAAATGTAACTCACCACCTGTTAATACAAGATACGACTCGTTCTCGGAGACTCAGGAAGGGGTTGCTAACTTACATCAAGTAGCACCAGAAGCTGTTGAAACAGAAAATGTATCTCCTCCACAAATGGAAGAAAATATAGAGAGCCTAGAGGAAGAAAACATAGAGAACTTAGAGGAAGAAAACATAGAGAACTTAGAGATCATAGAAGAAGGTGGTGAAGGTGAAGAGTCTTTCTGGACCGACCAGGATTACCTCACACTGGAGGAAGAAGAATCAGCTCCCTTGCAAGAAGTAACTACTAACAGCCCCGGTTTCCGTCCCAACTATTATTTAAAAAAGACAGTCGAAAAACTGCCTACGCCCCGACAAACCAGGAAAGAAAAAATTGGTACATGTCAATCGTTTGAAAAAATGTAACTCACCACCTGTTAATACAAGATACGACTCGTTCTCGGAGACTCAGGAAGGGGTTGCTAACTTACATCAAGTAGCACCAGAAGCTGTTGAAACAGAAAATGTATCTCCTCCACAAATGGAAGAAAATATAGAGAGCCTAGAGGAAGAAAACATAGAGAACTTAGAGGAAGAAAACATAGAGAACTTAGAGATCATAGAAGAAGGTGGTGAAGGTGAAGAGTCTTTCTGGACCGACCAGGATTACCTCACACTGGAGGAAGAAGAATCAGCTCCCTTGCAAGAAGTAACTACTAACAGCCCCGGTTTCCGTCCCAACTATTATTTAAAAAAGACAGTCGAAAAACTGCCTACGCCCCGTGCGCTCCAGAGACAACACTCTTTTTAATATCAAAAATATAAGTTCCTTAAAATTCTTTTTAAAAATTATGTTAAAAAAAAAAAAAAGAATAAATTTTGAAAAACTTTTGTGAAATAAGATTTGTTTGCCTCGTGGTTACAATTTTTTTTTCCGTCCTTCATTACATATTAAAAATTTTTGAATCTCTTTTTTTTAAAAAAAAAAAAAAAAAAGAAGTGATATAAGTTATCATTTAGTGTTTTTTTTTAAAAAAAAAAAAAAGAGAATGCATTGCGAGTTTGTGGTAGTCTTTATGGAAATTAGGATCGACAACATCAAAGACGATAAAAGAGAAAAATATGAAGTCAAGGACCACATCCTTGACAACGGAGTGCAAGCCCGGGGGGGAATAGGGAGATTCCGTGCGGTACAAAACAACAGAACCCGCACAATCTCTTTATTCGTGTCGATGAGAAGGCCTCACGAAAACGGATGGCACAGCCTGGCCAGAAGCTGACATTGAGGTTTCTAAACCAAGCACTGCCCTAACAACAATTCATGCCCCAACAACTCTTAATTGATGAACTTAAAAGACAAATAGAAGAGTCTAACTCAGACATGGAGAGCAGAGCGATGATCTCAAGTAAAATTCAGGATAAAAATTTCTTAAAAATAACTTAAAAATTTCAATTTAAGGTCAAGAAACTACTAATCTTTTAAAAGAAAATTTTGATTTGAAAGATGAGTTATCAAGCTCGAAAATTCAATTAAAAAGATTGGGTAATTTATTTTAAAAAATATTAAATATCGTTCCAGTGATTCTCTTTGAGCAGCCTTAAAAATAAAATTCTAACTAATAAGCATATTTCTTGAGTTAGTTTCGTTGTTTTTATTTACAAAAAATTAGGCATTTGGTTTAAAATAATAAAATCACTTAAAAAATAATATTACAATATGAACCTGCAAAGAAATGTAAGCTATTTATTAAAACCATAAACTAAATTTAGATCACTTCGATGTTTTACAGTCGACTTGCGATAATCCGTATACAAAAAGCCCTAGAAAATTGTTGTACGGATTAAAATCTACGTATAACCAAATACATGTAATAGCATCGTAAAGGGCTCCGAGCCCTGGTATTTCGGTTAGGATGTCAAATTATTCGGATTTAACTGTATACGGATTATCGCGAGTCGACTGTAGTGGCTTTAAAAAAGCATTAAGCTCATTTGTAAGCTCATGTGACAAATTTTAGTTTTCAATTATCCAAGCATTAAAATCAAATTTTAAATTTAATCATCAAAAAATTGATTTTTGATAATCAATTAAATATTTTTAAATTTTTTAAATTTTTTCAAAATTCAAATTTTTTGAAGGCTTTGAAGACAAAAACTTTAGAATTAGTTAAAAATAGGCTTTAAGAGCTTGCACTTCTTCATATGTCATAATCATCGAAATTTTTAAACAATTGTTTTAATGTAAGATACGTTTTAAAAACGGATTTATAAAGCGTCCTAATAATTTTACCCTCCAAACTTCATGTTTTAACCCGTCGTTCTTTTGATATAGCTTTTATTATTAGGAGCGCTTATTTTTTTTTACGATAAATCTTCGATTGCGAAATAATTTAGACATTTTGTTTTATGTTCCATAATAATTTTTTTCAAATGATTTCAGATAATCAATTGAAAAAATCTCAATAAAAAAATGGTGACTTGTCAGAACAAATCAAGACTCTTGAGGCTTCTAAATTGAAGCTTGCTGAAGATATTAAACGTACTAAACTTCAAAAAGAAGTATTTGAAAAAAGTCTAAGCGAATTAAAGAAGACTAATGAAAATGAGTCTCAATTAATTCAAAAGAAAATAGAAGAAGCTTCCCAGTCCAAAGAAGAGTTTGATAATTTAAAAATTGAGTTTAATAATTCTAATAAAAAAATAAACGAACTCAAACTTGAAATGGAAAAAAAAGGTATGAATTAAAATTATTTAAAAAAGTTTAAAGAAAATTTAAATTTTTCATTAGCTGATGAGAAAAATGATTTTGAAATTAAACTTAAAAAAAATCAGTTTGTTATTCGCTCTAATGAAATCGAAATCGAAAAACTTCAAAAAGAATTGGACCAATTAAGAAAAGAAATAATAAAAAAAAATAATGGTAATTAATTTAAAAAGATGTCAAAAATTTTTTTAAATTTAAAATTCTTTTTTTATCAGAGGTGTTTGAGTTAACATGCAACTCTGAATTTTTTCAATCAGCTTCTTCAGAAGCGAAAACAAGCAATTTAGAGAAAAAAAATGTTGATGAAATCTTCAATCCAGTTTTAAATCAAGACAAAAATTTTAGGATTTTCGGTCAGCCAAGTTCAAACTTGCAAAAAAATCAAACTTGATTCACAGTAAACACAATAAAAAATCGACATGAGTTTTTTCATTTAGGTCTTTTTTCAACCCTTATTTTAAAATATATTCAAGTCTAAATGGTTTATTTTTTTGTGTTCTCTATAGAAAAGGGGTACAACTTTGAAAATAACATAGAAAAAGATTAGAGTTTCAAAATATTTTTTAAAATAAATAAATGGGGGTTAGATTTGCAATTTAAAATATTGCAATTTAATTTCACTGATAAAAAACGACTGATTTAATTTTAATGATTTTTGAAAATTTTTTAATTAATAAAAAGGGTACTTGCCATTATCAGAAATTTTGAAAAAATTCCGAGATACTTCTTAAAAACCTTTGTTACATTTTTGGAAAAAAAAATTTAAAATTCATGAAAAATAAGAAAAGAAATAAGCTTTGAAAGTTTGCATTTGATATATCTTAAAATGTTTGATTCCAATGCTGGAGTTGGTTGAACCATGTCTTAAAATATTGTTTAGGACATGATTCAACTAAATCAGCTTTTGGAACCATGGTCGAGCATATGTCCAAAACTTTTTAAGTATTGAAAAAGCTAAGTTTATTAAAGCTTTTTTAATTCTTAAAAAGTTTCAATTCTTAAAAAGTATTAGCTGATTTAGTTGAATCATGTCCTAAACAATATTTTAAGACATGGTTCAACCAACTCCAGCATTGTAATCAAACATTTTAAGAATTAAAAAAGCTTTAATAAACTAAGCTTTTTCAATTCTTAAAAAGTTTTGGACATTTGCTCGACCATGGTTCCAAAAGCTGATCTAGTTGAATCATGTCCTAAACAATATTTTAAGACATGGTTCAACCAACTCCAGCAATGTAATCAAACATTTTAAGAATTAAAAAAGCTTTAATAAACTTAGCTTTTTCAATTCTTAAAAAGTTTTGGACATTTGCTCGACCATGGTTCCATTAGCTGATTTAGTTGAATCATGTCCTAAACAATACTTTAAGACATGGTTCAACCAACTCCAGCATTGGAATCAAACATTTTAAGAATTAAAAAAGCTTTAATAAACTAAGCTTTTTCAATTCTTAAAAAGTTTTGGACATATGCTCGACCATGGTTCCAAAAGCTGATTTAGTTGAATCATGTCCTAAACAATATTTTAAGACATGGTTCAACCAACTCCAGTATTGTAATCAAACATTTTAAGAATTAAAAAAGCTTTAATAAACTAAGCTTTTTCAATTCTTAAAAAGTTTTGGACATTTGCTCGACCATGGTTCCAAAAGCTGATCTAGTTGAATCATGTCCTAAACAATATTTTAAGACATGGTTCAACCAACTCCAGCAATGTAATCAAACATTTTAAGAATTAAAAAAGCTTTAATAAACTTAGCTTTTTCAATTCTTAAAAAGTTTTGGACATTTGCTCGACCATGGTTCCATTAGCTGATTTAGTTGAATCATGTCCTAAACAATACTTTAAGACATGGTTCAACCAACTCCAGCATTGGAATCAAACATTTTAAGAATTAAAAAAGCTTTAATAAACTAAGCTTTTTCAATTCTTAAAAAGTTTTGGACATATGCTCGACCATGGTTCCAAAAGCTGATTTAGTTGAATCATGTCCTAAACAATACTTTAAGACATCGTTCAACCAACTCCAGCATTGGAATAAAACATTTTAAGAATTAAAAAAGCTTTAATAAACTAAGCTTTTTCAATTCTTAAAAAGTTTTGGACATATGCTCGACCATGGTTCCATTAGCTGATTTAGTTGAATCATGTCCTAAACAATATTTTAAGACATGGTTCAACCAACTCCAGCATTGGAATCAAACATTTTAAGAATTAAAAAAGCTTTAATAAACTAAGCTTTTTCAATTCTTAAAAAGTTTTGAAAATTTGCTCGACCATGGTTCCATTAGCTGATTTAGTTGAATCATGTCCTAAACAATATTTTAAGACATGGTTCAACCAACTCCAGCATTGGAATCAAACATTTTAAGAATTAAAAAAGCTTTAATAAACTTAGCTTTTTCAATTCTTAAAAAGTTTTGGACATTTGCTCGACCATGGTTCCAAAAGCTGATTTAGTTGAATCATGTCCTAAACAATACTTTAAGACATCGTTCAACCAACTCAAGCATTGGAATCAAACATTTTAAGAATTAAAAAAGCTTTAATAAACTAAGCTTTTTCAATTCTTAAAAAGTTTTGGACATATGCTCGACCATGGTTCCAAAAGCTGATTTAGTTGAATCATGTCCTAAACAATATATTAAGACATGGTTCAACCAACTCCAGCATTGTAATCAAACATTTTAAGAATTAAAAAAGCTTTAATAAACTAAGCTTTTTCAATTCTTAAAAAGTTTTGAAAATTTGCTCGACCATGGTTCCAAAAGCTGATTTAGTTGAATCATGTCCTAAACAATATTTTAAGACATGGTTCAACCAACTCCAGCAATGGAATCAAACAATTTAAGAATTAAAAAAGCTTTAATAAACTAAGCTTTTTCAATTCTTAAAAAGTTTTGGACATTTGCTAGACCATGGTTCCATTAGCTGAATTAGTTAATTCATGTCCTAAACAATATTTTAAGACATGGTTCAACCAACTCCAGCAATGTAATCAAACATTTTAAGAATTAAAAAAGCTTTAATAAACTAAGCTTTTTCAATTCTTAAAAAGTTTTGGACATTTGCTCGACCATGGTTCCAAAAGCTGATTTAGTTGAATCATGTCCTAAACAATACTTTAAGACATCGTTCAACCAACTCCAGCATTGGAATCAAACATTTTAAGAATTAAAAAAGCTTTAATAAACTAAGCTTTTTCAATTCTTAAAAAGTTTTGGACATTTGCTAGACCATGGTTCCATTAGCTGAATTAGTTAATTCATGTCCTAAACAATATTTTAAGACATGGTTCAACAAACTCCAGCAATGTAATCAAACATTTTAAGAATTAAAAAAGCTTTAATAAACTTAGCTTTTTCAATTCTTAAAAAGTTTTGGACATTTGCTCGACCATGGTTCCAAAAGCTGATTTAGTTGAATCATGTCCTAAACAATACTTTAAGACATCGTTCAACCAACTCCAGCATTGGAATCAAACATTTTAAGAATTAAAAAAGCTTTAATAAATTAAGCTTTTTCAATTCTTAAAAAGTTTTGGACATATGCTCGACAATGGTTCCAAAAGCTGATCTAGTTGAATCATGTCCTAAACAATATTTTAAGACATGGTTCAACCAACTCCAGCATTGGAATCAAACATTTTAAGAATTAAAAAAGCTTTAATAAACTAAGCTTTTTCAATTCTTAAAAAGTTTTGAAAATTTGCTCGACCATGGTTCCATTAGCTGATTTAGTTGAATCATGTCCTAAACAATATTTTAAGACATGGTTCAACCAACTCCAGCATTGGAATCAAACATTTTAAGAATTAAAAAAGCTTTAATAAACTAAGCTTTTTCAATTCTTAAAAAGTTTTGTACATATGCTCGACCATGGTTTCATTAGCTGATTTAGTTGAATCATGTCCTAAACAATATTTTAAGACATGGTTCAACCAACTCCAGCATTGTAATCAAACATTTTAAGAATTAAAAAAGCTTTAATAAACTAAGCTTTTTCAATTCTTAAAAAGTTTTGGACATATGCTCGACCATGGTTCCAAAAGCTGATTTAGTTGAATCATGTCCTAAACAATATATTAAGACATGGTTCAACCAACTCCAGCATTGTAATCAAACATTTTAAGAATTAAAAAAGCTTTAATAAACTAAGCTTTTTCAATTCTTAAAAAGTTTTGAAAATTTGCTCGACCATGGTTCCAAAAGCTGATTTAGTTGAATCATGTCCTAAACAATATATTAAGACATGGTTCAACCAACTCCAGCATTGTAATCAAACATTTTAAGAATTAAAAAAGCTTTAATAAACTAAGCTTTTTCAATTCTTAAAAAGTTTTGAAAATTTGCTCGACCATGGTTCCATTAGCTGATTTAGTTGAATCATGTCCTAAACAATATTTTAAGACATGGTTCAACCAACTCCAGCATTGGAATCAAACATTTTAAGAATTAAAAAAGCTTTAATAAACTAAGCTTTTTCAATTCTTAAAAAGTTTTGGACATATGCTCGACCATGGTTTCATTAGCTGATTTAGTTGAATCATGTCCTAAACAATATTTTAAGACATGGTTCAACCAACTCCAGCATTGTAATCAAACATTTTAAGAATTAAAAAAGCTTTAATAAACTAAGCTTTTTCAATTCTTAAAAAGTTTTGGACATATGCTCGACCATGGTTCCAAAAGCTGATTTAGTTGAATCATGTCCTAAACAATATATTAAGACATGGTTCAACCAACTCCAGCATTGTAATCAAACATTTTAAGAATTAAAAAAGCTTTAATAAACTAAGCTTTTTCAATTCTTAAAAAGTTTTGAAAATTTGCTCGACCATGGTTCCAAAAGCTGATTTAGTTGAATCATGTCCTAAACAATATATTAAGACATGGTTCAACCAACTCCAGCATTGTAATCAAACATTTTAAGAATTAAAAAAGCTTTAATAAACTAAGCTTTTTCAATTCTTAAAAAGTTTTGAAAATTTGCTCGATCATGGTTCCTTTAAGTGATTTAGTTGAATCATGTCCTAAACAATATTTTAAGATATGGTTCAACCAACTCCAGCATTGGAATCAAACATTTTAAGAATTAAAAAAGCTTTAATAAACTAAGCTTTTTCAATTCTTAAAAAGTTTTGGACATATGCTCGACCATTGTTCCTTTAAGTGATTTAGTTGAATCATGTCCTAAACAATACTTTAAGACATGGTTCAACAAACTTCAGCATTGGAATCAAACATTTTAAGAATTAAAAAAGCTTTAATAAACTAAGCTTTTTCAATTCTTAAAAAGTTTTGGACATATGCTCGACCATTGTTCCTTTAAGTGATTTAGTTGAATCATGTCCTAAACAATACTTTAAGACATGGTTCAACAAACTTCAGCATTGGAATCAAACATTTTAAGAATTAAAAAAGCTTTAATAAACTAAGCTTTTTCAATTCTTAAAAAGTTTTGGACATATGCTCGACAATGGTTCCAAAAGCTGATCTAGTTGAATCATGTCCTAAACAATATTTTAAGACATGGTTCAACCAACTCCAGCATTGGAATCAAACATTTTAAGAATTAAAAAAGCTTTAATAAACTAAGCTTTTTCAATTCTTAAAAAGTTTTGAAAATTTGCTCGACCATGGTTCCATTAGCTGATTTAGTTGAATCATGTCCTAAACAATATTTTAAGACATGGTTCAACCAACTCCAGCATTGGAATCAAACATTTTAAGAATTAAAAAAGCTTTAATAAACTAAGCTTTTTCAATTCTTAAAAAGTTTTGGACATATGCTCGACCATGGTTTCATTAGCTGATTTAGTTGAATCATGTCCTAAACAATATTTTAAGACATGGTTCAACCAACTCCAGCATTGTAATCAAACATTTTAAGAATTAAAAAAGCTTTAATAAACTAAGCTTTTTCAATTCTTAAAAAGTTTTGGACATATGCTCGACCATGGTTCCAAAAGCTGATTTAGTTGAATCATGTCCTAAACAATATATTAAGACATGGTTCAACCAACTCCAGCATTGTAATCAAACATTTTAAGAATTAAAAAAGCTTTAATAAACTAAGCTTTTTCAATTCTTAAAAAGTTTTGAAAATTTGCTCGACCATGGTTCCAAAAGCTGATTTAGTTGAATCATGTCCTAAACAATATATTAAGACATGGTTCAACCAACTCCAGCATTGTAATCAAACATTTTAAGAATTAAAAAAGCTTTAATAAACTAAGCTTTTTCAATTCTTAAAAAGTTTTGAAAATTTGCTCGACCATGGTTCCATTAGCTGATTTAGTTGAATCATGTCCTAAACAATATTTTAAGACATGGTTCAACCAACTCCAGCATTGGAATCAAACATTTTAAGAATTAAAAAAGCTTTAATAAACTAAGCTTTTTCAATTCTTAAAAAGTTTTGGACATATGCTCGACCATGGTTCCAAAAGCTGATTTAGTTGAATCATGTCCTAAACAATATATTAAGACATGGTTCAACCAACTCCAGCATTGTAATCAAACATTTTAAGAATTAAAAAAGCTTTAATAAACTAAGCTTTTTCAATTCTTAAAAAGTTTTGAAAATTTGCTCGACCATGGTTCCAAAAGCTGATTTAGTTGAATCATGTCCTAAACAATATTTTAAGACATGGTTCAACCAACTCCAGCATTGTAATCAAACATTTTAAGAATTAAAAAAGCTTTAATAAACTAAGCTTTTTCAATTCTTAAAAAGTTTTGGACATATGCTCGACCATGGTTCCAAAAGCTGATTTAGTTGAATCATGTCCTAAACAATATATTAAGACATGGTTCAACCAACTCCAGCATTGTAATCAAACATTTTAAGAATTAAAAAAGCTTTAATAAACTAAGCTTTTTCAATTCTTAAAAAGTTTTGAAAATTTGCTCGATCATGGTTCCTTTAAGTGATTTAGTTGAATCATGTCCTAAACAATATTTTAAGATATGGTTCAACCAACTCCAGCATTGGAATCAAACATTTTAAGAATTAAAAAAGCTTTAATAAACTAAGCTTTTTCAATTCTTAAAAAGTTTTGGACATATGCTCGACCATTGTTCCTTTAAGTGATTTAGTTGAATCATGTCCTAAACAATACTTTAAGACATGGTTCAACAAACTTCAGCATTGGAATCAAACATTTTAAGAATTAAAAAAGCTTTAATAAACTAAGCTTTTTCAATTCTTAAAAAGTTTTGGACATATGCTCGACCATCGTTCCAAAAGCTGATTTAGTTGATTCATGTCCTAAACAATATTTTAAGACATGGTTCAACCAACTCCAGCATTGTAATCAAACATTTTAAGAATTAAAAAAGCTTTAATAAACTAAGCTTTTTCAATTCTTAAAAAGTTTTGGACATATGCTCGACCATCGTTCCAAAAGCTGATTTAGTTGATTCATGTCCTAAACAATATTTTAAGACATGGTTCAACCAACTCCAGCATTGGAATCAAACATTTTAAGAATTAAAAAAGCTTTAATAAACTAAGCTTTTTCAATTCTTAAAAAGTTTTGGACATTTGCTCGACCATGGTTCCAAAAGCTGATTTAGTTGAATCATGTCCTAAACAATATTTTAAGACTTGGTTCAACCAACTCCAGCATTGGAATCAAACATTTTATGAATAAAAAAAGCTTTAATAAACTAAGCTTTTTCAATTCTTAAAAAGTTTTGGACATATGCTCGACCATGGTTCCATTAGCTGATTTAGTTGAATCATGTCCTAAACAATACTTTAAGACATGGTTCAACCAACTCCAGCATTGGAATCAAACATTTTAAGAATTAAAAAAGCTTTAATAAACTAAGCTTTTTCAATTCTTAAAAAGTTTTGGACATATGCTCGACCATGGTTCCATTAGCTGATTTAGTTGAATCATGTCCTAAACAATATTTTAAGACATGGTTCAACCAACTCCAGCATTGGAATCAAACATTTTAAGAATTAAAAAAGCTTTAATAAACTAAGCTTTTTCAATTCTTAAAAAGTTTTGGACATATGCTCGACCATGGTTCCATTAGCTGATTTAGTTGAATCATGTCCTAAACAATATTTTAAGACATGGTTCAACCAACTCCAGCATTGGAATCAAACATTTTAAGAATTAAAAAAGCTTTAATAAACTAAGCTTTTTCAATTCTTAAAAAGTTTTGAAAATTTGCTCGACCATGGTTCCTTTAAGTGATTTAGTTGAATCATCTCCAAAACAATATTTTAAGACATGGTTCAACCAACTCCAGCATTGGAATCAAACATTTTAAGAATTAAAAGAGCTTTAATAAACTAAGCTTTTTCAATTCTTAAAAAGTTTTGAAAATTTGCTCGACCATGGTTCCAAAAGCTGATTTAGTTGAATCATGTCCTAAACAATATTTTAAGACATGGTTCAACCAACTCCAGCATTGGAATCAAACATTTTAAGAATTAAAAAAGCTTTAATAAACTAAGCTTTTTCAATTCTTAAAAAGTTTTGGACATATGCTCGACCATCGTTCCAAAAGCTGATTTAGTTGAATCATGTCCTAAACAATATTTTAAGACATGGTTCAACCAACTCCAGCATTGGAATCAAACATTTTAAGAATTAAAAAAGCTTTAATAAACTAAGCTTTTTCAATTCTTAAAAAGTTTTGGACATATGCTCGACCATCGTTCCAAAAGCTGATTTAGTTGAATCATGTCCTAAACAATATTTTAAGACATGGTTCAATCAACTCCAGCATTGGAATCAAACATTTTAAGAATTAAAAAAGCTTTAATAAACTAAGCTTTTTCAATTCTTAAAAAGTTTTGGACATTTGCTCGACCATGGTTCCAAAAGCTGATTTAGTTGAATCATGTCCTAAACAATACTTTAAGACATGGTTCAACAAACTTCAGCATTGGAATCAAACATTTTAAGAATTAAAAAAGCTTTAATAAACTAAGCTTTTTCAATTCTTAAAAAGTTTTGGACATATGCTCGACCATCGTTCCAAAAGCTGATTTAGTTGATTCATGTCCTAAACAATATTTTAAGACATGGTTCAACCAACTCCAGCATTGTAATCAAACATTTTAAGAATTAAAAAAGCTTTAATAAACTAAGCTTTTTCAATTCTTAAAAAGTTTTGGACATATGCTCGACCATCGTTCCAAAAGCTGATTTAGTTGATTCATGTCCTAAACAATATTTTAAGACATGGTTCAACCAACTCCAGCATTGGAATCAAACATTTTAAGAATTAAAAAAGCTTTAATAAACTAAGCTTTTTCAATTCTTAAAAAGTTTTGAAAATTTGCTCGACCATGGTTCCAAAAGCTGATTTAGTTGAATCATGTCCTAAACAATATTTTAAGACATGGTTCAACCAACTCCAGCATTGAAATCAAACATTTTAAGAATTAAAAGAGCTTTAATAAACTAAGCTTTTTCAATTCTTAAAAAGTTTTGAAAATTTGCTCGACCATGGTTCCAAAAGCTGATTTAGTTGAATCATGTCCTAAACAATATTTTAAGACATGGTTCAACCAACTCCAGCATTGGAATCAAACATTTTAAGAATTAAAAAAGCTTTAATAAACTAAGCTTTTTCAATTCTTAAAAAGTTTTGGACATATGCTCGACCATCGTTCCAAAAGCTGATTTAGTTGAATCATGTCCTAAACAATATTTTAAGACATGGTTCAACCAACTCCAGCATTGGAATCAAACATTTTAAGAATTAAAAAAGCTTTAATAAACTAAGCTTTTTCAATTCTTAAAAAGTTTTGGACATATGCTCGACCATCGTTCCAAAAGCTGATTTAGTTGAATCATGTCCTAAACAATATTTTAAGACATGGTTCAATCAACTCCAGCATTGGAATCAAACATTTTAAGAATTAAAAAAGCTTTAATAAACTAAGCTTTTTCAATTCTTAAAAAGTTTTGGACATTTGCTCGACCATGGTTCCAAAAGCTGATTTAGTTGAATCATGTCCTAAACAATATTTTAAGACTTGGTTCAACCAACTCCAGCATTGGAATCAAACATTCTATGAATAAAAAAAGCTTTAATAAACTAAGCTTTTTCAATTCTTCAAAAGTTTTGGACATATGCTCGACCGTCGTTCCAAAAGCTGATTTAGTTGAATCATGTCCTAAACAATATTTTAAGACATGGTTCAACCAACTCCAGCATTGGAATCAAACATTTTAAGAATTAAAAAAGCTTTAATAAACTAAGCTTTTTCAATTCTTAAAAAGTTTTGAAAATTTGCTCGACCATCGTTCCAAAAGCTGATTTAGTTGAATCATGTCCTAAACAATATTTTAAGACATGGTTCAACCAACTCCAGCATTGGAATCAAACATTTTAAGAATTAAAAAAGCTTTAATAAACTAAGCTTTTTCAATTCTTAAAAAGTTTTGAAAATTTGCTCGACCATGGTTCCAAAAGCTGATTTAGTTGAATCATGTCCTAAACAATATTTTAAGACATGGTTCAACCAACTCCAGCATTGAAATCAAACATTTTAAGAATTAAAAAAGCTTTAATAAACTAAGCTTTTTCAATTCTTAAAAAGTTTTGAAAATTTGCTCGACCATGGTTCCATTAGCTGATTTAGTTGAATCATGTCCTAAACAATATTTTAAGACATGGTTCAACCAACTCCAGCATTGGAATCAAACATTTTAAGAATTAAAAAAGCTTTAATAAACTAAGCTTTTTCAATTCTTAAAAAGTTTTGAAAATTTGCTCGACCATGGTTCCAAAAGCTGATTTAGTTGAATCATGTCCTAAACAATATTTTAAGACATGGTTCAACCAACTCCAGAATTGTAATCAAACAATTTACGAATTAAAAAAGCTTTAATAAACTAAGCTTTTTCAATTCTTTAAAAGTTTTGGACATTTGCTCGACCATGGTTCCTTTAAGTGATTTAGTTGAATCATCTCCTAAACAATATTTTAAGACATGGTTCAACCAACTCCAGCATTGGAATCAAACATTTTAAGAATTAAAAAAGCTTTAATAAACTTAGCTTTTTCAATTCTTAAAAAGTTTTGGACATATGCTCGACCATGGTTCCATTAGCTGATTTAGTTGAATCATGTCCTAAACAATATTTTAAGACATGGTTCAACCAACTCCAGCATTGGAATCAAACAATTTAAGAATTAAAAAAGCTTTAATAAACTAAGCTTTTTCAATTCTTAAAAAGTTTTGAAAATTTGCTCGACCATGGTTCCTTTAAGTGATTTAGTTGAATCATGTCCTAAACAATATTTTAAGACATGGTTCAACCAACTCCAGCATTGGAATCAAACAATTTAAGAATTAAAAAAGCTTTAATAAACTAAGCTTTTTCAATTCTTAAAAAGTTTTGGACATATGCTCGACCATTGTTCCATTAGCTGATTTAGTTGAATCATCTCCTAAACAATATTTTAAGACATGGTTCAACCAACTCCAGCATTGGAATCAAACAATTTAAGAATTAAAAAAGCTTTAATAAACTAAGCTTTTTCAATTCTTAAAAAGTTTTGGACATTTGCTCGACCATGGTTCCAAAAGCTGATCAAGTTGAATCATCTCCTAAACAATACTTTAAGACATGGTTCAACCAACTCCAGCATTGGAATCAAACATTTTAAGAATTAAAAAAGACTTAATAAACTAAGCTTTTTCAATTCTTAAAAAGTTTTGAAAATTTGCTCGACCATGGTTCCATTAGCTGATTTAGTTGAATCATGTCCTAAACAATATTTTAAGACATGGTTCAACCAACTCCAGCATTGGAATCAAACAATTTAAGAATTAAAAAAGCTTTAATAAACAAAGCTTTTTCAATTCTTAAAAAGTTTTGAAAATTTGCTCGACCATGGTTCCAAAAGCTGATTTATTTGAATCAAGTCCTAAACAATATTTTAAGACATGGTTCAACCAACTCCAGCATTGGAATCAAACAATTTAAGAATTAAAAAAGCTTTAATAAACAAAGCTTTTTCAATTCTTAAAAAGTTTTGGACATTTGCTAGACCATGGTTCCAAAAGCTGATTTATTTGAATCAAGTCCTAAACAATATTTTAAGACATGGTTCAACCAACTCCAGCATTGGAATCAAACAATTTAAGAATTAAAAAAGCTTTAATAAACAAAGCTTTTTCAATTCTTAAAAAGTTTTGGACATTTGCTAGACCATGGTTCCAAAAGCTGATTTATTTGAATCAAGTCCTAAACAATATTTTAAGACATGGTTCAATCAACTCCAGCATTGGAATCAAACAATTTAAGAATTAAAAAAGCTTTAATAAACTTAGCTTTTTCAATTCTTAAAAAGTTTTGGACATATGCTCGACCATGGTTCCAAAAGCTGATTTAGTTGAATTATCTCCTAAACAATATTTTAAGACATGGTTCAACCAACTCCAGCATTGGAATCAAACAATTTAAGAATTAAAAAAGCTTTAATAAACTAAGCTTTTTCAATTCTTAAAAAGTTTTGGACATATGCTCGACTATGGTTCCAAAAGCTGATTTAGTTAAATCATGTCCTAAACAATATTTTAAGACATGGTTCAACCAACTCCAGCATTGGAATCAAACAATTTAAGAATTAAAAAAGCTTTAATAAACTTAGCTTTTTCAATTCTTAAAAAGTTTTGGACATTTGCTCGACCATGGTTCCAAAAGCTGATCAAGTTGAATCATGTCCTTAACAATATTTTAAAACATGGTTCAATCAACTCCAGCATTGGAATCAAACAATTTAAGAATTAAAAAAGCTTTAATAAACTTAGCTTTTTCAATTCTTAAAAAGTTTTGGACATATGCTCGACCATGGTTCCAAAAGCTGATTTAGTTGAATCATGTCCTAAACAATATTTTTAGACATGGTTCAACCAACAAGAGCATTGGAACCAAACAATTTAAGAATTAAAAAAGCTTTAATAAACTAAGCTTTTTCAATTCTTAAAAAGTTTTGGACATATGCTCGACCATGGTTCCATTAGCTGATTTAGTTGAATCATGTCCTAAACAATACTTTAAGACATGGTTCAACCAACTCCAGCATTGGAATCAAACAATTTAAGAATTAAAAAAGCTTTAATAAACTAAGCTTTTTCAATTCTTAAAAAGTTTTCGACATATGCTCGACCATGGTTCCATTAGCTGATTTAGTTGAATCATGTCCTAAACAATATTTTAAGACATGGTTCAACCAACTACAGCATTGGAATCAAACAATTTAAGAATTAAAAAAGCTTTAATAAACTAAGCTTTTTCAATTCTTAAAAAGTTTTGGACATTTGCTCGACCATGGTTCCAAAAGCTGATCAAGTTGAATCATCTCCTAAACAATACTTTAAGACATGGTTCAACCAACTCCAGCATTGGAATCAAACATTTTAAGAATTAAAAAAGACTTAATAAACTAAGCTTTTTCAATTCTTAAAAAGTTTTGAAAATTTGCTCGACCATGGTTCCAAAAGCTGATTTATTTGAATCAAGTCCTAAACAATATTTTAAGACATGGTTCAACCAACTCCAGCATTGGAATCAAACAATTTAAGAATTAAAAAAGCTTTAATAAACAAAGCTTTTTCAATTCTTAAAAAGTTTTGGACATTTGCTAGACCATGGTTCAAAAAGCTGATTTATTTGAATCAAGTCCTAAACAATATTTTAAGACATGGTTCAACCAACTCCAGCATTGTAATCAAACATTTTAAGAATTAAAAAAGCTTTAATAAACTAAGCTTTTTCAATTCTTAAAAATTTTTGGACATATGCTCGACCATGGTTCCAAAAGCTGATTTAGTTGAATTATCTCCTAAACAATATTTTAAGACATGGTTCAACCAACTCCAGCATTGGAATCAAACAATTTAAGAATTAAAAAAGCTTTAATAAACTAAGCTTTTTCAATTCTTAAAAAGTTTTGGACATATGCTCGACCATGGTTCCATTAGCTGATTTAAATGAATCATGTCCTAAACAATATTTTAAGACATGGTTCAACCAACTCCAGCATTGTAATCAAACATTTTAAGAATTAAAAAAGCTTTAATAAACTAAGCTTTTTCAATTCTTAAAAAGTTTTGAAAATTTGCTCGACCATGGTTCCAAAAGCTGATTTATTTGAATCAAGTCCTAAACAATATTTTAAGACATGGTTCAACCAACTCCAGCATTGGAATCAAACAATTTAAGAATTAAAAAAGCTTTAATAAACTAAGCTTTTTCAATTCTTAAAAAGTTTTGGACATATGCTCGACTATGGTTCCAAAAGCTGATTTATTTAAATCATGTCCAAAACAATATTTTAAGACATGGTTCAACCAACTCCAGCATTGGAATCAAACAATTTAAGAATTAAAAAAGCTTTAATAAACTTAGCTTTTTCAATTCTTAAAAAGTTTTGGACATTTGCTCGACCATGGTTCCAAAAGCTGATCAAGTTGAATCATGTCCTTAACAATATTTTAAAACATGGTTCAATCAACTCCAGCATTGGAATCAAACAATTTAAGAATTAAAAAAGCTTTAATAAACTTAGCTTTTTCAATTCTTAAAAAGTTTTGGACATATGCTCGACCATGGTTCCATTAGCTGATTTAGTTGAATCATGTCCTAAAAAATATTTTAAGAAATGGTTCAACCAACTCCAGCATTGTAATCAAACAATTTAAGAATTAAAAAAGCTTTAATAAACTTAGCTTTTTCAATTCTTAAAAAGTTTTGGACATTTGCTCGACCATGGTTCCAAAAGCTGATCAAGTTGAATCATGTCCTTAACAATATTTTAAAACATGGTTCAATCAACTCCAGCATTGGAATCAAACAATTTAAGAATTAAAAAAGCTTTAATAAACTAAGCTTTTTCAATTCTTAAAAAGTTTTGGACATATGCTCGACCATGGTTCCATTAGCTGATTTAGTTGAATCATGTCCTAAACAATACTTTAAGACATGGTTCAACCAACTCCAGCATTGGAATCAAACAATTTAAGAATTAAAAAAGCTTTAATAAACTAAATTTTTTCAATTCTTAAAAAGTTTCGGACATATGCTCGACCATCGTTCCAAAAGCTGATTTAGTTGAATCATGTCCTAAACAATATTTTAAGACATGGTTCAACCAACTTCAGCATTGGAATCAAACATTTTAAGAATTAAAAAAGCTTTAATAAACTAAGCTTTTTCAATTCTTAAAAAGTTTTGGACATATGCTCGACCATCGTTCCAAAAGCTGATTTAAATGAATCATGTCCTAAACAATATTTTAAGACATGGTTCAACCAACTCCAGCATTGTAATCAAACATTTTAAGAATTAAAAAAGCTTTAATAAACTAAGCTTTTTCAATTCTTAAAAAGTTTTGGACATATGCTCGACTATGGTTCCAAAAGCTGATTTAGTTGAATCAAGTCCTAAACAATATTTTAAGAAATGGTTCAACCAACTCCAGCATTGTAATCAAACATTTTAAGAATTAAAAAAGCTTTAATAAACTTAGCTTTTTCAATTCTTAAAAAGTTTTGGACATATGCTCGACCATGGTTCCAAAAGCTGATTTAGTTGAATCATGTCCTAAACAATATTTTAAGAAATGGTTCAACCAACTCCAGCATTGTAATCAAACATTTTAAGAATTAAAAAAGCTTTAATAAACTTAGCTTTTTCAATTCTTAAAAAGTTTTGGACATATGCTCGACCATGGTTCCAAAAGCTGATTTAGTTGAATCATGTCCTAAACAATACTTTAAGACATGGTTCAACCAACTCCAGCATTGGAATCAAACATTTTAAGAATTAAAAAAGCTTTAATTAACTTAGCTTTTTCAATTCTTAAAAAGTTTTGGACATATGCTCGACCATGGTTCCATTAGCTGATTTAGTTGAATCATGTCCTAAAAAATATTTTAAGAAATGGTTCAACCAACTCCAGCATTGTAATCAAACAATTTAAGAATTAAAAAAGCTTTAATAAACTTAGCTTTTTCAATTCTTAAAAAGTTTCGGACATATGCTCGACCATCGTTCCAAAAGCTGATTTAGTTGAATCATGTCCTAAACAATATTTTAAGACATGGTTCAACCAACTTCAGCATTGGAATCAAACATTTTAAGAATTAAAAAAGCTTTAATAAACTAAGCTTTTTCAATTCTTAAAAAGTTTTGGACATATGCTCGACCATCGTTCCAAAAGCTGATTTAAATGAATCATGTCCTAAACAATACTTTAAGACATGGTTCAACCAACTCCAGCATTGGAATCAAACAATTTAAGAATTAAAAAAGCTTTAATAAACTAAATTTTTTCAATTCTTAAAAAGTTTCGGACATATGCTCGACCATCGTTCCAAAAGCTGATTTAGTTGAATCATGTCCTAAACAATATTTTAAGACATGGTTCAACCAACTTCAGCATTGGAATCAAACATTTTATGAATTAAAAAAGCTTTAATAAACTAAGCTTTTTCAATTCTTAAAAAGTTTTGGACATATGCTCGACCATCGTTCCAAAAGCTGATTTAAATGAATCATGTCCTAAACAATATTTTAAGACATGGTTCAACCAACTCCAGCATTGTAATCAAACATTTTAAGAATTAAAAAAGCTTTAATAAACTAAGCTTTTTCAATTCTTAAAAAGTTTTGGACATATGCTCGACTATGGTTCCAAAAGCTGATTTAGTTGAATCAAGTCCTAAACAATATTTTAAGAAATGGTTCAACCAACTCCAGCATTGTAATCAAACATTTTAAGAATTAAAAAAGCTTTAATAAACTTAGCTTTTTCAATTCTTAAAAAGTTTTGGACATATGCTCGACCATGGTTCCAAAAGCTGATTTAGTTGAATCATGTCCTAAACAATATTTTAAGAAATGGTTCAACCAACTCCAGCATTGTAATCAAACATTTTAAGAATTAAAAAAGCTTTAATAAACTAAGCTTTTTCAATTCTTAAAAAGTTTTGGACATATGCTCGACCATGGTTCCAAAAGCTGATTTAGTTGAATCATGTCCTAAACAATACTTTAAGACATGGTTCAACCAACTCCAGCATTGTAATCAAACATTTTAAGAATTAAAAAAGCTTTAATAAACTAAGCTTTTTCAATTCTTAAAAAGTTTTGGACATATGCTCGACCATGGTTCCATTAGCTGATTTAGTTGAATCATGTCCTAAACAATACTTTAAGAAATGGTTCAACCAACTCCAGCATTGTAATCAAACATTTTAAGAATTAAAAAAGCTTTAATAAACTTAGCTTTTTCAATTCTTAAAAAGTTTTGGACATATGCTCGACCATGGTTCCAAAAGCTGATTTAGTTGAATCATGTCCTAAACAATATTTTAAGACATGGTTCAACCAACTCCAGCATTGGAATCAAACAATTTAAGAATTAAAAAAGCTTTAATAAACAAAGCTTTTTCAATTCTTAAAAAGTTTTGGACATTTGCTAGACCATGGTTCAAAAAGCTGATTTATTTGAATCAAGTCCTAAACAATATTTTAAGACATGGTTCAACCAACTTCAGCATTGGAATCAAACATTTTAAGAATTAAAAAAGCTTTAATAAACTTAGCTTTTTCAATTCTTAAAAAGTTTTGGACATATGCTCGACCATGGTTCCAAAAGCTGATTTAGTTGAATCATGTCCTAAACAATATTTTAAGAAATGGTTCAACCAACTCCAGCATTGTAATCAAACATTTTAAGAATTAAAAAAGCTTTAATAAACTTAGCTTTTTCAATTCTTAAAAAGTTTTGGACATATGCTCGACCATCGTTCCAAAAGATGATATAAATGAATCATGTCCTAAACAATATTTTAAGACATGGTTCAACCAACTCCAGCATTGTAATCAAACATTTTAAGAATTAAAAAAGCTTTAATAAACTAAGCTTTTTCAATTCTTAAAAAGTTTTGGACATATGCTCGACCATGGTTCCATTAGCTGATTTAGTTGAATCATGTCCTAAACAATACTTTAAGACATGGTTCAACCAACTCCAGCATTGGAATCAAACAATTTAAGAATTAAAAAAGCTTTAATAAACTAAGCTTTTTCAATTCTTAAAAAGTTTCGGACATATGCTCGACCATCGTTCCAAAAGCTGATTTAGTTGAATCATGTCCTAAACAATATTTTAAGACATGGTTCAACCAACTTCAGCATTGGAATCAAACATTTTAAGAATTAAAAAAGCTTTAATAAACTAAGCTTTTTCAATTCTTAAAAAGTTTTGGACATATGCTCGACCATCGTTCCAAAAGCTGATTTAAATGAATCATGTCCTAAACAATATTTTAAGACATGGTTCAACCAACTCCAGCATTGTAATCAAACATTTTAAGAATTAAAAAAGCTTTAATAAACTAAGCTTTTTCAATTCTTAAAAAGTTTTGGACATATGCTCGACTATGGTTCCAAAAGCTGATTTAGTTGAATCAAGTCCTAAACAATATTTTAAGAAATGGTTCAACCAACTCCAGCATTGTAATCAAACATTTTAAGAATTAAAAAAGCTTTAATAAACTTAGCTTTTTCAATTCTTAAAAAGTTTTGGACATATGCTCGACCATGGTTCCAAAAGCTGATTTAGTTGAATCATGTCCTAAACAATATTTTAAGAAATGGTTCAACCAACTCCAGCATTGTAATCAAACATTTTAAGAATTAAAAAAGCTTTAATAAACTTAGCTTTTTCAATTCTTAAAAAGTTTTGGACATATGCTCGACCATGGTTCCAAAAGCTGATTTAGTTGAATCATGTCCTAAACAATACTTTAAGACATGGTTCAACCAACTCCAGCATTGGAATCAAACATTTTAAGAATTAAAAAAGCTTTAATTAACTTAGCTTTTTCAATTCTTAAAAAGTTTTGGACATATGCTCGACCATGGTTCCATTAGCTGATTTAGTTGAATCATGTCCTAAAAAATATTTTAAGAAATGGTTCAACCAACTCCAGCATTGTAATCAAACATTTTAAGAATTAAAAAAGCTTTAATAAACTAAGCTTTTTCAATTCTTAAAAAGTTTTGGACATATGCTCGACTATGGTTCCAAAAGCTGATTTATTTAAATCATGTCCTAAACAATATTTTAAGACATGGTTCAACCAACTCCAGCATTGGAATCAAACAATTTAAGAATTAAAAAAGCTTTAATAAACTAAGCTTTTTCAATTCTTAAAAAGTTTTGGACATATGCTCGACCATGGTTCCAAAAGCTGATCAAGTTGAATCAAGTCCTAAACAATATTTTAAGACATGGTTCAACCAACTCCAGCATTGTAATCAAACAATTTAAGAATTAAAAAAGCTTTAATAAACTAAGCTTTTTCAATTCTTAAAAAGTTTTGCACATTTGCTAGACCATGGTTCCATTAGCTGATTTAGTTGAATCATGTCCTAAACAATATTTTAAAACATGGTTCAATCAACTCCAGCATTGTAATCAAACAATTTAAGAATTAAAAAAGCTTTAATAAACTTAGCTTTTTCAATTCTTAAAAAGTTTTGGACATATGCTCGACCATGGTTCCAAAAGCTGATTTAGTTGAATTATCTCCTAAACAATACTTTAAGACATGGTTCAACCAACTCCAGCATTGGAATCAAACATTTTAAGAATTAAAAAAGCTTTAATAAACTTAATTTGTTCAATTCTTAAAAAGTTTTGGACATTTGCTCGACCATGGTTCCAAAAGCTGATCAAGTTGAATCATGTCCTTAACAATATTTTAAAACATTGTTCAATCAACTCCAGCATTGGAATCAAACAATTTAAGAATTAAAAAAGCTTTAATAAACTTAGCTTTTTCAATTCTTAAAAAGTTTTGGACATATGCTCGACCATGGTTCCATTAGCTGATTTAGTTGAATCATGTCCTAAACAATATTTTAAGACATGGTTCAACCAACTCCAGCATTGTAATCAAACAATTTAAGAATTAAAAAAGCTTTAATAAACTAAGCTTTTTCAATTCTTAAAAAGTTTTGCACATTTGCTAGACCATGGTTCCATTAGCTGATTTAGTTGAATCATGTCCTAAACAATATTTTAAAACATGGTTCAATCAACTCCAGCATTGTAATCAAACAATTTAAGAATTAAAAAAGCTTTAATAAACTTAGCTTTTTCAATTCTTAAAAAGTTTTGGACATATGCTCGACCATGGTTCCAAAAGCTGATTTAGTTGAATTATCTCCTAAACAATACTTTAAGACATGGTTCAACCAACTCCAGCATTGGAATCAAACATTTTAAGAATTAAAAAAGCTTTAATAAACTAAGCTTTTTCAATTCTTAAAAAGTTTTGGACATATGCTCGACCATCGTTCCAAAAGCTGATTTAAATGAATCATGTCCTAAACAATATTTTAAGACATGGTTCAACCAACTCCAGCATTGGAATCAAACAATTTAAGAATTAAAAAAGCTTTAATAAACTTAGCTTTTTCAATTCTTAAAAAGTTTTGGACATATGCTCGACCATGGTTCCATTAGCTGATTTAGTTGAATCATGTCCTAAACAATATTTTAAGACATGGTTCAATCAACTCCAGCATTGTAATCAAACAATTTAAGAATTAAAAAAGCTTTAATAAACTTAGCTTTTTCAATTCTTAAAAAGTTTTGGACATATGCTCGACCATGGTTCCAAAAGCTGATTTAGTTGAATTATCTCCTAAACAATACTTTAAGACATGGTTCAACCAACTCCAGCATTGGAATCAAACATTTTAAGAATTAAAAAAGCTTTAATAAACTAAGCTTTTTCAATTCTTAAAAAGTTTTGGACATATGCTCGACCATCGTTCCAAAAGCTGATTTAAATGAATCATGTCCTAAACAATATTTTAAGACATGGTTCAACCAACTTCAGCATTGGAATCAAACATTTTAAGAATTAAAAAAGCTTTAATAAACTAAGCTTTTTCAATTCTTAAAAAGTTTTGGACATATGCTCGACCATGGTTCCATTAGCTGATTTAGTTGAATCATGTCCTAAACAATATTTTAAGACATGGTTCAACCAACTCCAGCATTGGAATCAAACAATTTAAGAATTAAAAAAGCTTTAATAAACTTAGCTTTTTCAATTCTTAAAAAGTTTTGGACATATGCTCGACCATCGTTCCAAAAGCTGATTTAAATGAATCATGTCCTAAACAATATTTTAAGACATGGTTCAACCAACTCCAGCATTGTAATCAAACATTTTAAGAATTAAAAAAGCTTTAATAAACTAAGCTTTTTCAATTCTTAAAAAGTTTTGGACATATGCTCGACCATGGTTCCAAAAGCTGATCAAGTTGAATCAAGTCCTAAACAATATTTTAAGACATGGTTCAACCAACTCCAGCATTGGAATCAAACAATTTAAGAATTAAAAAAGCTTTAATAAACTAAGCTTTTTCAATTCTTAAAAAGTTTTGCACATTTGCTAGACCATGGTTCCATTAGCTGATTTAGTTGAATCATGTCCTAAACAATATTTTAAAACATGGTTCAACCAACTCCAGCATTGTAATCAAACAATTTAAGAATTAAAAAAGCTTTAATAAACTAAGCTTTTTCAATTCTTAAAAAGTTTTGGACATATGCTCGACCATCGTTCCAAAAGCTGATTTAAATGAATCATGTCCTAAACAATATTTTAAGACATGGTTCAACCAACTCCAGCATTGTAATCAAACATTTTAAGAATTAAAAAAGCTTTAATAAACTTAGCTTTTTCAATTCTTAAAAAGTTTTGGACATATGCTCGACCATCGTTCCAAAAGCTGATTTAAATGAATCATGTCCTAAACAATATTTTAAGACATGGTTCAACCAACTCCAGCATTGTAATCAAACATTTTAAGAATTAAAAAAGCTTTAATAAACTAAGCTTTTTCAATTCTTAAAAAGTTTTGGACATATGCTCGACCATGGTTCCATTAGCTGATTTAGTTGAATCATGTCCTAAACAATATTTTAAGACATGGTTCAACCAACTCCAGCATTGGAATCAAACATTTTAAGAATTAAAAAAGCTTTAATAAACTAAGCTTTTTCAATTCTTAAAAAGTTTTGGACATATGCTCGACCATGGTTCCATTAGCTGATTTAAATGAATCATGTCCTAAACAATATTTTAAGACATGGTTCAACCAACTCCAGCATTGTAATCAAACATTTTAAGAATTAAAAAAGCTTTAATAAACTAAGCTTTTTCAATTCTTAAAAAGTTTTGGACATATGCTCGACTATGGTTCCAAAAGCTGATTTAGTTGAATCAAGTCCTAAACAATATTTTAAGACATGGTTCAACCAACTCCAGCATTGGAATCAAACAATTTAAGAATTAAAAAAGCTTTAATAAACTAAGCTTTTTCAATTCTTAAAAAGTTTTGGACATATGCTCGACCATGGTTCCATTAGCTGATTTAGTTGAATCATGTCCTAAACAATATTTTAAAACATGATTCAATCAACTCCAGCATTGTAATCAAACATTTTAAGAATTAAAAAAGCTTTAATAAACTTAGCTTTTTCAATTCTTAAAAAGTTTTGGACATATGCTCGACCATCGTTCCAAAAGCTGATTTAAATGAATCATGTCCTAAACAATATTTTAAGACATGGTTCAACCAACTCCAGCATTGTAATCAAACATTTTAAGAATTAAAAAAGCTTTAATAAACTAAGCTTTTTCAATTCTTAAAAAGTTTTGGACATATGCTCGACCATCGTTCCAAAAGCTGATTTATTTAAATCATGTCCTAAACAATATTTTAAGACATGGTTCAACCAACTCCAGCATTGTAATCAAACATTTTAAGAATTAAAAAAGCTTTAATAAACTTAGCTTTTTCAATTCTTAAAAAGTTTTGGACATATGCTCGACCATGGTTCCATTAGCTGATTTAAATGAATCATGTCCTAAACAATATTTTAAGACATGGTTCAACCAACTCGAGCATTGGAATCAAACATTTTAAGAATTAAAAAAGCTTTAATAAACTAAGCTTTTTCAATTCTTAAAAAGTTTTGGACATATGCTCGACTATGGTTCCAAAAGCTGATTTAAATGAATCAAGTCCTAAACAATATTTTAAGACATGGTTCAACCAACTCCAGCATTGGAATCAAACAATTTAAGAATTAAAAAAGCTTTAATAAACTAAGCTTTTTCAATTCTTAAAAAGTTTTGGACATATGCTCGACCATGGTTCCATTAGCTGATTTAGTTGAATCATGTCCTAAACAATATTTTAAGAAATGGTTCAACCAACTCCAGCATTGTAATCAAACATTTTAAGAATTAAAAAAGCTTTAATAAACTTAGCTTTTTCAATTCTTAAAAAGTTTTGGACATATGCTCGACCATGGTTCCAAAAGCTGATTTAGTTGAATCATGTCCTAAACAATACTTTAAGACATGGTTCAACCAACTCCAGCATTGGAATCAAACATTTTAAGAATTAAAAAAGCCTTAATAAACTAAGCTTTTTCAATTCTTAAAAAGTTTTGGACATTTGCTAGACCATGGTTCCATTAGCTGATTTAGTTGAATTATCTCCTAAACAATACTTTAAGACATGGTTCAACCAACTCCAGCATTGTAATCAAACAATTTAAGAATTAAAAAAGCTTTAATAAACTAAGCTTTTTCAATTCTTAAAAAGTTTTGCACATTTGCTAGACCATGGTTCCATTAGCTGATTTAGTTGAATCATGTCCTAAACAATATTTTAAAACATGGTTCAATCAACTCCAGCATTGTAATCAAACAATTTAAGAATTAAAAAAGCTTTAATAAACTAAGCTTTTTCAATTCTTAAAAAGTTTTGGACATATGCTCGACCATGGTTCCAAAAGCTGATTTAGTTGAATTATCTCCTAAACAATACTTTAAGACATGGTTCAACCAACTCCAGCATTGGAATCAAACAATTTAAGAATTAAAAAAGCTTTAATAAACTAAGCTTTTTCAATTCTTAAAAAGTTTTGCACATTTGCTAGACCATGGTTCCATTAGCTGATTTAGTTGAATCATGTCCTAAACAATATTTTAAAACATGGTTCAATCAACTCCAGCATTGGAATCAAACAATTTAAGAATTAAAAAAGCTTTAATAAACAAAGCTTTTTCAATTCTTAAAAAGTTTTGGATATTTGCTAGACCATGGTTCCAAAAGCTGATTTATTTGAATCAAGTCCTAAACAATATTTTAAGACATGGTTCAACCAACTCCAGCATTGTAATCAAACAATTTAAGAATTAAAAAAGCTTTAATAAACTTAGCTTTTTCAATTCTTAAAAAGTTTTGGACATATGCTCGACCATGGTTCCAAAAGCTGATTTAGTTGAATTATCTCCTAAACAATACTTTAAGACATGGTTCAACCAACTCCAGCATTGGAATCAAACATTTTAAGAATTAAAAAAGCTTTAATAAACTAAATTTTTTCAATTCTTAAAAAGTTTCGGACATATGCTCGACCATCGTTCCAAAAGCTGATTTAGTTGAATTATCTCCTAAACAATATTTTAAGACATGGTTCAACCAACTCCAGCATTGGAATCAAACATTTTAAGAATTAAAAAAGCTTTAATAAACTAAGCTTTTTCAATTCTTAAAAAGTTTTGGACATATGCTCGACCATGGTTCCATTAGCTGATTTAAATGAATCATGTCCTAAACAATATTTTAAGACATGGTTCAACCAACTCCAGCATTGTAATCAAACATTTTAAGAATTAAAAAAGCTTTAATAAACTAAGCTTTTTCAATTCTTTAAAAGTTTTGGACATATGCTCGACCATCGTTCCAAAAGCTGATTTAAATGAATCATGTCCTAAACAATATTTTAAGACATGGTTCAACCAACTCCAGCATTGTAATCAAACATTTTAAGAATTAAAAAAGCTTTAATAAACTAAGCTTTTTCAATTCTTAAAAAGTTTTGGACATATGCTCGACTATGGTTCCAAAAGCTGATTTAGTTGAATCATGTCCTAAACAATATTTTGAGACATGGTTCAACCAACTCCAGCATTGGAATCAAACATTTTAAGATATATCAAATGCAAACTTTCAAAGCTTATTTCTTTTCTTATTTTTCATGAATTTTAAATTTTTTTTTCCAAAAATGTAACAAAGGTTTTTAAGAAGTATCTCGGAATTTTTTCAAAATTTCTGATAATGGCAATTACCCTTTTTATTAATTAAAAAATTTTCAAAAATCATTAAAATTAAATCAGTCGTTTTTTATCTGTGAAATTAAATTGCAATATTTTAAATTGCAAATCTAACCCCCATTTATTTATTTTAAAAAATATTTTGAAACTCTAATCTTTTTCTATGTTATTTTCAAAGTTGTACCCCTTTTCTATAGAGAACACAAAAAAATAAACCAAATGTAACTGACGAAATTATGGATACTGGTACCAATCCTACAAAAAATTCTCCAAATACGATAAGTCTCAATGATTCTACTCCAGCAGAGATTTCTCGTAACGGGTATACTCCAATTAGTTTCACTTTCAATAATTTGACTCCTACAGATTTAACTCCGAATTGTCTTACATCAACTGGTTTTTCTCTAAATGGTCTTAACAGCACCAGTTTCTCTACAAGTAGTTTAACTCAAACTGGTCAAACTTGAAATCCTATTCATCACAATGGTCTATATCCAAATAGTCTAACATCAAATTGTTTCACTTCAAATGGTTTAACTCCTAGCTGTCATACTCAAACTAGAAAAACTCATAATGGTATTACTGCGAATTGTCTCACCTCAACTGGTTTCACTCCAAACGGTCTAAACTGCACTTGGTCAACTTCCAATCGTTCTACTGTATCTGGATTCACTAACAATAGTTTAACTCAAGCTGGTCACACTCCAAATGTAATTAATCAGAATAGTATTTCGGAGAATGGTTTCACCCAAGCTGTAAAAACGCGGAATGGTATTTCGTTAGTGGTTTTAATCTAAATACTATTCCACAAACCGTTGTTCAAGAAGTATAATTTTAATTAATTTTCAAATTAATTTTTTTAAATACAATTTTTTCTAATTTAAGATCCCTGTTTTCCCTGGTGCAACTTTTCTCGGCTACCTCAACCCTTTATTCAGAAGAAGACCAGTTTTTTAAAGGACCAAGAGGAGGAAGGTTTTATATCAATGATAATGGGAATAAATCATATTACTTTCCAAAAGATTCAATATTTGCACCGATCAATTAGTTTAATAGAATCGAAAGCAGACATCTTTTTAATATTGTTTTTTTTTTAATTAAGGTCTTTACGACTAATATTATGTTCAAGTCCTCTATTTAGTTTTTATTTCATTAAAAGTTTGCTTAAATATGGTATTTTTATGTAAACCAAATTTTGGTTAAATTTCAATTCCATAAAAATGCAAGTTATTAGAAGTGCTTTTAATTGAAACATCTTTTTCAATAATATAAAAATTTTTATGCTTTCGATTTTTAATAAAGTTATCTAAAACCTAAATCTTTTAACTTCTATAATGCTATTTCTATAATTATTTTGGGAATTAAAGCTCCTTAAAATATTGCGAAAATTTATATCTAAATCTTAATTGACGTTTGCTAGTTTACAGTACATTTCTGAAAAAAGTTAACATTCTGTCCAAGTAATGAACAACAACAGAAGCTTTGTCTAAGACGCGAAGAGCATTACTTCTGCACGTCTTAAGCTTGCACACGTGCGCAAGAAAAAATAATATTGAACTAAATTATCGTGCGCAAGAGCACGCACATTAGCAAGCCTACAGGGCACTCACCCAGGCTTTAGGACGGGCCATCAGACATTCAGGGGCTGGCCATGCACTGGAACGTCTTATGAAATGCTCAGAAATGTACTGTAAATGATTGTGTTTGACGTTCTGTATTTCATCTTTTAATTTTGACTGATTTTCTTAGATAATCTGGTTATAAAGTTCAAAAATACTTAGAAAAAAAAAGTTTTTATAATGGAAATTGAAATAAACGAGACTAAAATAAAAATGTTCGATGTTGAAAATTGCATAATTGTTTCGTTTGACAAAGACGAATGAAAAGAATTGAAATACGTTTCTGGTGAAATAAGGAAGAAATTTAAGGTTCCATTTACAAAAAAACTGAATGAAAAAATTCAGGCTGCCGGAATTAATTGTTGGTTAACGTGTATTTGGAACTGGTTTATGCCTGCTAAAAAAGTCAATAAAAATTTTAGCTGAAAAGGAATTTATTCTTGCATCAAATGTCAGAAGCGATTTGAATGTTGTTCAAAAAAAAATCCTTTGAATGATTTAAATGTTTATATTGAAATTAAGTGGATGGGTAAGATTGAACACCAAAAAGTTCCAAAGCCAAAGTGCTATCTTTCAGGTGATATGAGAGAGCAAATTAAATTGGAAATAGTTGCAAAAGGAATTATGGGATACAGAAACGAAAATGTTTTGGTAAACTCAATCAATTCAAAACAAGGTACACGGTTTACCAAACTTTATTTTCATTTGTAGAACTTTTTAAATTTTAATTTTAATAACTTATCGATTACGATCGTATTTGTAAACTAAAAAGTGAATTTATAAGAAGAAATCGCTTGTTTTCGGATATAATCTATGATTCAGAGGCTACAAAATATATTTTCGACCGTCTTCTCGATAGCCAATTTAAACAAGGAATAAAGAGATTTTTACAACAAGTAAATCAAAATCCCTTCTATTTACTTTTTATGTCTGAAATTCAGGTAACTAAAAATTTAAATTACTTAATAAAGTGTTTTTTTAAAACTTCAAAGTTTTTCTCGAATTTTATCTTGGACTGTGTTTGCTGTTGTTTATATTCCTTAGCCTTTTAAGAGCCAAGGAACATAAAACCAAAAAAAAGTTTACTCCAAAAAAAGGATTGTAGGGTTGGTCGAAATCAATTAAAAATACAGGTCTCAATTAAACTTATATTTTTGTCTGTCAATCAGAAGATTTGTTTTATTAAATAATTCGAGATTTCAGTGTTTCAAACTCTAAAAGATTTAATATTTCTCATTTAAAAAAACGGTGAACGGTACAAACACAATTTTTAAAAATAACAGCTAGTTTTTTGATTAGACAAAGTTAAAATATTCTAATTTTAACGAAAAATTAGATTACTAATTGATTTTAATTGATCTCGATAAATCATTTTTAGGGTTCAAAAAGTAATCAAATCTGTTTTTAGATAAAAATGTGGTTTTTAATATCTGAAAAATTCCCAGTTTGGTTTTTCGATTCGTCTGGGTCGTTAATTGGACATATAAAGAACCAAGACGCTCCGTTGTTATTTTCTTTGGTAGCCCATTATCCAACAACCAGATGTAAAATCTCAGTGGCAGAATTTTTCTCGACTTGTTCATCGGTTGTATCAATTTCATCTTACTTATTCAAAATCAGAAGTTTACTAGAAAAGACTGTACCTTCTAAATACGTTAATCGAATAGCTCCAATAATTGTTTCCGATTTTTCGTGGGCAAATTTGAATTCGATCGTTAAGATTTTTGACAATTGCGACATATCACAATATCTTCAATGGGCGTTCGAGTATTTGTTTGAAGAAAGGAATAAAAAATTTTTCCAGATTATCCCTACCAAGATTTATCCTTGCTCAACTCACTTCCTTAAAATGATGATCCAAAAAATCGATAAATTAAAAATAACGACTCCTTTATCAGAAAATATACGTAAAACATTTATATATTGTTTTTCATTATTACAAAATTCGAGTTCAATTGAAGAATTTGAAAAAAATTTGTTTGATATTCTGGTTTTTTGTTCAAGTAAAATGAATTCGGAAGATATTTACTCAATTAATCGTGCGAGAGAGTCGATATTAAATCGGGAAAAAAATGGCTTGAAATTTAATTTTGGAGCAAAAGTTGATGAAGATAAATTTCAAACCGAAGAAAGTGTATTGTTTAAACAAAAAAAAAGATAAATATTCGTAATCAATCCCCGTTTACAAAACATTTTGAAAATTTCATTAAAAGAAAAAAAGAGTTAATTGACCAAATAAATCAAAACAAGCATAACCAGTCCTCAAATGAATTCTTTAACCCTAAGTTATTTGAACTGATCGAAAGACAACTTTATATTTGCCCATTATGGAGTGGAATTATTGTATCAAATCAGCTTGAAAATTTTAGTTGCACTTATTCAAATACTCGACTAAGTAATAATTCAGTAGAAAATTGGTTTAATATTTTACGGAATCGGATTTTGCAAATTAACAAAAAAAAACAAACAGATTAGCAGATTATTTCCGAGCGAATTTGCTTCAAACCTTTATACTTATCTTCAAACAAAGTTCGTCCAAAACTACCTCAAAATAACTGAGAGTAACAATATTGAACTTTTGAACGATGGATTTGAAAAGGAAAAATGGAGCTTCAATGATAGTTTGTTCAAAAGTGTTAGAGGAATTTATAATAGTAATGTTGAGAAATTTAACCGTATGCACCCTACTTTCGAAAACAAAATTGAAAATCAAGAAAGTATTAATTTTAGTGACACAATTTTTAAAGGTAATCTTTAAACATACAAAAATTGTTCTTTTTTTTTCAAGTTCATAATTTATTTCGAAAATTGAAAAGTTTTAATTATAATCGAATGAACAACCCTGGTCATTCAGAACCTTCAAAAACATAAAACCTTGAACGTTCATGAAGGTTCATGAATGTTTTTAAAGGTTCAGGAGAATTCATTTTTGGAAATTCTGAATGACCAGGGTTGTAGATATAATTTATCGTTTAACTGAAGAGATAGTGCAAGAATTAGACGAAAACTGAGAAATCATAATTTGAAATATTATTCTTCTAGATTTTTTGTTGTAAAGTAGCTTAAGAAATTTCTTCATTTTTTTTTAGGAAAAAGCAAAGTAGTTTAGTTTATAGATCTGTCTTTATTTAAAATTGAAAAAACAAAATTTATTTCAGTTTTATTGATTTTTTTTTAAGGTATTGAGAATGTTGATTTTGAAAAAATTGGTAAAGAATTGGAGAACAAAAACTTTAATTTTATTCGCGATTATTTTACGGAAAATCGAGCTATTTTCATCAATTTAATGAATGAACGGCATTGTGAAGTTTAGTACAAAAAAACAGAACAATTTTGAAAAATTGAAATAATTTTTATTCTGTTGGCCTTATGATGAATCTGCGCATGTAACAAAGTGTAACAAACTTAGTTACACCATTGAGCAACCTCTGCTAAATTTATGCAAAGTCTCTGCAAAATGCACACTATTAAAAAGTATTATAACTAAATGCGCAATTAGACTGCAGAGTTTTTGCAGAGTTTGCTGAATGGTGTAACAAAGTTTGTTACACTTTGTTACATGCGCAGATTCATCATAAGGCCAACAGAATAAAAATTATTTCAATTTTTCAAAATTGTTCTGTTTTTTTGTACTAAACTTCACAATGACTGAATGAACTAAGATTTAAAAAAAAAAACACGACTTTTGTATATCAAAATATTGACTTTTCACATATTTCTCTTATTCAGTCTAACAAAAATTTGAACGGTTTTTTTCCAATCGAGACGAAAAGCGATGGTAATTGTTTCTTTAATGCAATTTCAATTTTGCTTTTTGACAACGAATTAAATGTTTGGAGGTTTCGACTTGGTTGTGTTCACATAATGCTTGAGTATAAGGAGTTTTTCGAAAATCTTTTTAAAAAAACAGGATCACTAGATAGTTTCGAAAGACTAGTACGAAAAACGACAAAAAATTATGAAGGGGCTGAAGACTATGTTGAATTGGCATGTTCATTATTATTAAAAAGGCCAATTTTTTGTTATAGTGGTAATGAAGATAAACCTTTGAGCTATGAATTTTCAGTATCACCAGAACAGGATAATGAAAAACCTTTGACAATCGGTTTTTTGGTAAATCATTTTTTTGCCATTTTAGCGTTAAATGACACGCTAACGGCACCAACTCCTAAGATCAATCAATATCGTAAAAGATTTGAGCTAAAAAAGTTAAAAGATTATTAAGATAGAGGCATTTGCTCACTAAAACAAATTTGATTAATAAAAATATTTTATTAAAATTTTTTTTTTTACATTTTTTCACTCAAAATCTATCAAAAATCACCAACCAGACCAATTGACCAAACCAAAATTGCCCAATCAAAGAAACTATTCAAGAGATTTTACTTTTAATGAGACAATAAAAATGCACTTTAATCTTATACATACCGTTGTTGCAATTAATTTGTCCCATTATATCAATTGATGTCAGATGAGATCAGCTGATATCATTGGATATCATTGGACAAATTAATTTCCGCAACTGTAGCATTTTTCAAAATTCTTCAATTTTTAAAGTCATTGTCAACGTTAACTTGGTTAATTTAAGCTTTAATTAAGTTTGAAAATTTAGTATATATTAAGTGGTCCATTCAATTGAAAAAAATCGAAAATATTCTCTTAGAAGTTTTATTACTGTTTTAAAAGTCCTTAGGATTTTTGCGTTTTTTGTTTAACTTAGCTTGATTATTGAACAAGTGGGAGAACCTTTAATTTGAGGCCAAAAACGTCATCATTTTGAAGAGTGGACTGAACAAATTTCAAATTGAATTCATGACTTTTGATTTTTCAAAGTTGCAAACATGAATTATTTTTCAAAAAACACAGATCATTTATTCAAAAAATGTCACGTGCATTTTGACGTCAATGTAAAACTTAAAAAATAAAACTTAAAACTTGATTTTATAAATCAAAACCTAAAAAAAAAAGAACGAATCGAGAATCGATCCTGGATGATTTTGATCAGACGGAAACGTAACCGATTGGGCCAATCTTACTGTATAATTTATAGGAAAAAAATTAATTCCTGAATAAATAATTTTTTTTCTATAACAAAACAAACAAAAAATTTAAAGTATCTTATTTTCATGCATGAATTCAATCTTATCTTTTTATTTTTTAAAGATAATTATCATCATCTTTCTGACATTTTTTCAGGAGTTGGTAGTTAAAGGAAGAGGTTAACGCCACTAGATGAAAACAAAAACATAACAACTATGATTTTTTTAAAATGGATTTTTCCAAAAAAAGCTTTTGAAAGGAATTTTGAAATTTTTTTAAAAAATGAATTACAAATTAATTTGTAAGAAAGAGAAAGAAAATGATAGTTTTTAAATTTTTGATTTCTTAGAAAAAAAAATTGAAAAAAAAAGCAGTCAGCAGGACTTGAAACCGAACTCTTTTGTTTATAAAATGTTTTTCTTAAGTCAAATACGCTCCCAACTGAACTATCAAAAAGCTCTTTTTGTTTTTTTGTTCAAATGTTTTTTGATACGAATCTTCACATTGCCATTCTTTTTATAGAAATTTTTTTATAGAATTGACACATCGAAAAAGAAGTATGAAAAATTATCGTGAAATCAATTATAGAAATCGATTATTGAAAAATCTTTAAGTTTTAAAAAAAGCCGATACCATTCAATATTGATTTATTATACAGGCCAGTTTAATATTTTTTTTAATTCGTTGAATACATTTCTTAAATCATCGTGCCTCTTTCAAACACAATATTCAGTAGTGATAACTCGTTGACTAAATTTTCCATTTAACTTCACAACAATGTATGAGATAACGAATTAGCCATATTAAATCTGGAATCTTACAAATAAGTTTAAAGAAAGGTCCACCAGATCAAAGCCTTTTAATTTTCATTGACTAAATGAAAGTCCTCAACATTTTTGTTATTCCAGTTACCAAATGTAGTTGAATGATTCCACATATGCAAGTATGGACTTGTTATCCAAAATTATTTCATAAGCTCCGGCATACAATCAAATGTTTGGATAAGTCCTAAAATGATAATATACCAACTTATTTATAACTTAAAGATTTTTCTATAATCGATTTCTATAATTGATTTCACTATAATTTTTCAAACTTCTTTTTCGATGTGTCAATTCTATAAAAAAAATTTCTATAAAACTTTGATTTTTTTCTATAACACCTTTCTTTAAAAAAAGTTTCTTTAAAACGATATAGAGCCTCTAATTTCATTATATCTTTTAAAGTTCTATCTAAAGCCTCAAAAGCATGACGATGCATCATCGGGGCTTCGTCCCATAGGATTAATTTTGCTGAGCGAATCAATTCAGCCTCAGGAGAATTAAGATTTAAGTTACATGTTGATGTTGAAAATAAATTTATCGGTATTTTAAAACGGGAATGTGCTGTTCTACCTCCTGGTAATAAAAGAGCAGCGATTCCGGATGAAGCAACGGCCAAAACCACTTGATTCTTTGATATTACATGTGCAAATAGATTTTTGTAAAGGAAAGTTTTTCCTGTTCCACCTGGACCATCAATAAAAAATAGTTTTTGACAGTTTAACGAATTTTTCGAATCAATGATAGATGCTATTTTTGAAACGCATCGGCTTGATTTTATTTAGTTTTTTGAGATTTTCGTTTAAATCATTTTTTAATTGATTGGGCATTGTGAAGTTTAGTACAAAAGAACAGAACAATTTTGAAAAATTGAAATAATTTTTTGTCTGTTGGTCTTATGATGGATCTGCCCATGTAACAAAGTGTAACAAACTTTGTTACACCACTGAGCAAACTCTGCAAAAACTCTGCAGTCTAATTGCGCATTTAGTTTCAATACTTTTTAATTGTGTGCATTTTGCAGAGACTTTGCATAAATTTAGCAGAGGTTGCCCAATGGTGTAACAAAGTTTGTTACACTTTGTTACATGGGCAGATCCATCATAAGACCAACAGACAAAAAATTATTTCAATTTTTCAAAATTGTTCTGTTCTTTTGTACTAAACTTCACAATGCCATTGATTGTGATCATAATTAAGTTCTTCTTTAATTAGTGAATTTTCGAAGTTCTGAACGTTTAGATAAATACTTGAAGTTGGTAATGGGAGGTCGAAATCGATTAATGATTTCCCACTTTTAGATAGAGACTCATCAATTTTGATTAACGTTAAAGAATGAATTTCATCAGACATTTGAATTTGGCTGTTTTGATACTTCTGTCTAATAGTATAAAGTAAATCTTCTGACAACTTGTCTTTGTATTTATGCCATAACAGAAGTGGATTACTTGGTTGACACTGAAGCATAATTATAACAAATAGTTGTCGCAGACTTTCTATATTTACGTGTGTGTTTGATGCATCTTTTAAGCATAAGTCCCATTCTTCGTCAGATTGTAATAGACCCATACAATTAAGAGCTTCTTTGTAAGTCACACAATTTTTTCCATTTACTTTTAACATATCTTTAAAACTTGTAGCACCTCTTATGTATAGTAAAAGAGTTCTTAAATAGAATTTTTCAGTGTAAGATGGGTGGACAATAAAAACTCTTCCAACAATATCATTTTTCGGTTTTTTTCTTATTTTCCATTCTTTCTTTTTGGTATTCCATGTTTAGAATTTAGGCATTTCGTGATACAACAGAGTTTTAGCTACTGAATCGGTTTTCGAATCATTTAAACTGAAATACTCCATAAGAGGTGTTTTGGATGATTTTCTTTACTGATTGTTGGTTTTCAAGGTGAATAGGGAGTCTAACAGTTGAAGGAGATTGTTTTTTCATAGGAAAATGAAAAATTCGCCAGCAAGCCTCTATTGCACTATTATACCTTGCATCCAAATATTGTCCAATTTGATCAATATTTTTTGCTTTATTATTAATTTGTATGTTTTCTTTCATTAGAGAAAGTGTAACTATATCGTGACCTAAAGAAAATTACCGTAAACACTCGATAGATATCCCTGTACAATTTTAAATTTTTTAGATTTATGCCAATGGTACAATTCCATTTTTGTACCCGTTTTAGGTGGGTAAATTGGACACCTATGTGAAGAAAAATCTCAGTTCTCAGATATTCTCGGTTCTTAGAAACTTCTAAGAACGAAAACTTTTTCTGTTCTCAGTTGTTCTCAGATGTTCTTAGTTGTTCTAAGATATTCTTAGAAGATGGACATTTGAGATTTCTTTCTTATTTTTAAAGTTTTTGCAATCGATTAAATAGTCAATCTAAGATCATTCTGTCCAAGAATTAAACTAAGAATAAATGTAATTTCTCGCGCCAAAATTATGAATAAATTATTTTTAGCTTCTAACATAGATCATTTTTAACAGAAATTTTAACATTTGGCGGATTAAGTAATAATCAAATGAAGTGAAGAAGTAAAAGATTTATCTTTGGTTCCGGGGATTTGTTTTTTGGTTTCTCTGGTATCCTTTCTACGGTGGACAAAAGTGTAATCAATTCAATCAATAATTTAACATTAATCAATAATTTAACATTAAAAAAAACGAAGTCTAACTACAAAAGTCATGCATTGAAAAGTCAATTTTGGCGCGAGAAATTACATTTATTCTTAGTTTAATTCTTGGACAGAATGATCTTAGATTGACTATTTAATCGATTGCAAAAACTTTAAAAATAAGAAAGAAATCTCAAATGTCCATCTTCTAAGAATATCTGAGAACAACTGAGAACAACTGAGAACAGAAAAAGTTTTCGTTCTCAGATGTTTCTAAGAACCGAGAATATCTGAGAACTGAGATTTTTCTTCACATAGGTAAATTGGACCGGTCTAATTCCGAATTTAAACCTGATATACTTTTAAAATTAGACCGGTCCAATTTTAAGATTTGCTATTTTGGGAACATTTGACTGGGTTTATAGTTAAGAAATAATGCAAAAATTCAACGTTCCTGTTAAATAAACTACTTTTCATCGCTTTTCGACCTTTTTTAAGGCTTATTCTTTAAGTGGTTATACTTGGTATTTTAAGTTACATAAGCGTCTTGTCTTTCATTTAATTTATTAAAATACTCTTATTATGAAACGACTAGACGTGTTTGGCATTGGTAGTAAACTTATCAATGGTATTTAACACAAAACGAAAGCAAGTTATGCAATAAAATAATATAAAAAAATCCAGGTTATTTTTCCTGCAGTGCTTCGCACACTAACATTTTTCATTTTCGTTACACAAAAGAAAAACTTCCAATGTTCCTACCATAAATTCTCGTTCAGTGTTACATGTAACTAAATCTCAATACTCGGGTTATAGCGGAATTTCTGATTGGTTGAATAAACAATTAGCCAATCAAAAAGCCCGCTTAAACCTGAGTATTTAGAGTTACATATAACCTTGAACGAGAATTTACGGTAGTTTTTTAATATTATGATTGTTTTTCGCTTCTTTTTGAGTTCATCTGGTGGATCTGACATCGTATGATTGAAAGAATTTCCGAATATTTGCTTAATTTATCATTTTGTTACCATCCTGTCGGTCATTTTTTGATTTTTTCCTTTTCTTTCGTAAATTTTTTGTTCTGAATGGCTTTTATAAGATTTTATAAGTTTATTTAAAACCGGATAAATTCTTTATGATATAACAAACAAAAAACTTCAAGCAATATGAGAACATAGTGACATTTATTCTCTCGACTTTTTTTTCTTGGAAAATGATCGGTTTTCACTTTTGCACCGGTCTCATTTTAAAAGTATACCAGGTCTAAATTCGGAATTAGACCGGTACAATTTACCCCCCTAAAAAGGGTACAAAAATGGAATTATATCATGGGACAAATTTAAAATTTCAGAATTGAACCATGGTACAACTATCGAGTGATTACGGTATGTCAGATTTTGTACAAAGCTCTTTTTATTAAAAAATAAAAAATCTAATACCTTTATATACATATTTGTATAAATATTTTACGGCCGATACTGAAGAACATATCTCGACATTTATATGAGCGTTGTATTTGTTACAAAGATACGGATTGTATGGAACAATCCATTCATTACTTAACCGTATTTTACCCTTTTCTATACTTTTTCCTGTATCCCTTCTCATATAAATTGGGTAACCGTTTGGATTTTCTTTTGTTTTATCACAAAAAGGCTTGGGGAAATTTTTTGAACATTTACCGTCTTTCATACACGGGGAATTGCGATTAAGCTTGCCACATGATCCATGTACCATACATTTTGATATAGTTTCAAATAATTTGGGATGAAGTTCTGGGTCTAGTATTTCGGCAGAAACTATTTTGTCATAATCTTCAGTTGTCATCGGCTTGTGGTTTTTGTCTAATATTAACAAAATATGACAATGTGGCAGTCCACGCTTCTGAAATTCTATCACATACCGAAAATTTAAGTAGGTCGTCTAAAAACTCTTTCATTTTTTTATGCAAAAAACTCTTGCAATTAACTCGGGTCTATCATCAGGCGTTTGTCCTTCTAATAGTTCTTCTTCTAATTTGGTAAGTAAAAGTTATAAAAAGTCTGGTTTATCATATGCTCAAACAATCGACATTACATCTTGGTATAGTTGATGCATATGCCTTGGTTCCCTGTAAATATGACGGTAAAATTATTCTTCGACCAACTGTCTCAGGAGAGATATTATCACTTTTTAAAAGAGCTTCAATTAGGCCTTTATATAATTCTATTCGAAGGCGATCTTGATTATGTCTAATAAAATAAAGTCTTCCATTTTCTATTTTTGAACACGAATCGACAATAAATTGATGGAATAATCCTCTAAAAAGATGAATAGTTTTTATCTTTCTGTCATAGAGCATGTATGAGTAGGTATCCGATTAAAAAAGCAAATGACAAAATAGCTTTATCAAAATAGCAAGGTGTTAAAAAAGCAAGTTCAAAATAGCAAACAATTAAAAGAGCAAACAATTAAAAGTGTCAAAAAAGCATTTATTCAAAATAGCAGCACTTATAACTTAAAGCGTTAATTAATTAAGTCTTTTTTCTGTTTAATAAAGTCAATTAAATCAATGAAATGTTTTTTAAAAATTCTACTTTTTGCTCTCTATCATATTTTGAAATCATATTTTGAAGTCTTTCATCTTTAATTACAAACTTTGTTTTTCTGCGATATGTGAGTCCAGTCTTGAATTCGACAATTTTATTTTCAATACTATTTTGTTCATTAATCAATGCATAAACTAACGAGTAAACTGATGGGTGATTTGTAATTATTTGATTAAAAACATGATGTCAGCTCTCACAATAGTAAAACCACGAAGTAAATTTGTTTGATTATCCATTATTCTAAAATTAGAGAAAAAAAGAATTAGAGAAAAGCGAGAGAAAAAAAATCAACAGAAAAATTTTCAATTTTTATAATTAGCGGTTTTTTAATTTTTTTGTTTGCTATTTTGATGTTGCTTTTTTTGACACTTTTGTTTTGACACTTGCTATTTTTATAATGCTTTTTTTTAAATGTGCTATTTGGCAATTAATTTTTTGTGTTACATTTTTTTCAACTGAAGATTTTTGTTAAACGCCTAAATTACAAAAATTTGGTCAGTTATTAAAAAATTTATTTGGTAGTAAAAAGTATTTTGAATTCAATGGTTAAGGCTAAAAAGTGATAATTTTATACTTTGGTCAGTTTTATGGGTTTCTATTTTACCTATGTTTTTTAACAAAAAATTTGAGACCTTTGTTCTGAAATAACTTTTGAAAATTTTTCAAATTAAACCCTAAATTTTACATTGGAATCATCTTGAAAATGGTATCTCTTCCAAAATAATTTAAAAGATACAAAATTTCAAGCCAATTTTTGTTTTGATACAAAAATTTCACTTCTGGGGATATATTTTTTTTGTTTAAATCTTTTCCGCTCGAAAATTGAAAGGGATTAAACTTTTAGGAAACTTAAACAGAATAAATCTTTAAATCACAAACAACGAGTTCCAGAAACTTCTTGAAATACAATCAAATTAACGGTTTAAACAAAGTTAGGTGTTTTTAAATATCATAAAATGAATAAATCGACCTAAAATCAAAGAATTTTAATAATTGCAAAACAAAGTTCCTTTTTGTTTAGAGAATTTAAAAATTAAATTTCCCAGGATTTGATTCTTAAAAAATGTCTTATCAAGTTCTTGACACGATTTTTGCAAGTTCAGGAATCAATCTTGGAAGATTCCTGTTAAAAATGAGAAATTTGAAAGAATCTTAAGTAAGAAGATTTCATGAAAAAATAAGAAGTAAGATTCTTATAGCTTCTTTAAAATATTTAAATTTTTTTACTGACCTATTTGGAATGCACCGGAAGCTTAAAGAATCTTACTTCTTATTTTTTCATGACATCTTCTTACTTAAGATTCTTTAAAATTTCTCATTTTTAACTGGAATCTTCTAAGATCGATTCCTGAACTTGCAAAAATCGTGTCAAGAACTTGATAAGACATTTTTTAAGAATCAATTCTTGGGTTGACCATTCCTTAAATGAAAATGGAAAATTTGGAATTTAAAATTACACATAAAATTGTTTAAGTATCTATTATTAGATTTTTAGCAGAAACTTGAGGTTTTTGGCGACTAACACACAAAAGTAATCGAAAAAAACTCTAAAAGAAAAACATTTTGGCCATTTTGACACTGCTAATTTGACATTGCTATTTTTTTCTTTGCTATTTCAACATAGACTCTATGAGTAATACTACATGGCTGAGACAAACTCTTGTTTTTTAGTTGTCTTTGCTTCATTAGTTATTACATCATTATTGTTATTTAATGAGTCATCATTTGCATTGTTTCGATCGCTACTATCATCGCTTAAATTTATATCATCTTTTCGATTATTAATTTCTGACAATTTATTTGATTTATCATTGTCTTTTTTTTTTAAACGAATCGCATTAGGCTCCCAGCCTTGTTCTCCTCTTGCAAATAAAAGAACGAAAAGAAGTGGATCATAAGATGGATGAAGTTAATTGATTCTCTGAAGGCCTCCACTCTTTAGTTTTATAATTATCCCTCTAAAAGATTGTTTTTGTTTTTTGTCATAATAACTTAGCATCAAAACTGCAATCTCATCAGTTGTCGGAGTAGGCAAGTTAAAATTTTTTCTCAATTTTCTTTTTTCTATTTTTTGAGTCTTGTGCAATCGTTATAAAAAGTGTGCTTTTAAATTTTTCAAGGAAAGAAGGGTGCAGCCAAATGCAGCAAAATTGAATTCGGGCAATTTTATTAGTCAAATATAACAACATTTGAATTATGGGTCAATTTTGGAACCCATATTTTCATATTCAAACGTTTCGGCTTGACAAAATTTACATACTAAATTACAAAAATACCAAAGCCTTGAAAAAAAAATAATATCCAAAGAAAAAGAATTAAAAGAGGTTCAAGATAAGTATATAAAAGCACTCAATCAAACTTCCGAAAAATTCGTCATGAGGTTTTCTATTGCGAGTGTGTTTAGCAGTAACGATAGGTTAGACTCTTGTTCTTTCGTTTCTTGTTTTTTAATTTGATTCTTCAAATTTTGAATTCTTTTTTATTTGTATTTTTTATTTTAGAGACTTACAATGACCGATTTGAAATAACAAATTAAAAAATTAAACGAACAACTAAAAAAACAAATCGAAGAGTCAAATAATCATAAGGCGTCAATCACAGATCTTGAAACAAAAATACTGTATTGAAGACGAAAAAGTTTTTGAATATCATTATTAGGACTTTTTCTGTATATTGATTTTTTTTAAGGGAAACATATTTAGTAAAATTCGTCATGAGGTTTTCTATTGCGAGTGTGTTTAGAAGTAACGATAGTTCAAACTCTGGTTTTATCGTTACTTTAAAAAGGGACATCATTTAGCAAAATTCGTCATGAGGTTTTCCATGGCGAGTGTGTTTAGAAGTAACGATAGGTTAGACTCTTGTTCTTTCGTTTCTTGTTTTTTAATTTGATTCTTCAAATTTTGAATTCTTTTTTATTTGTATTTTTTATTTTAGAGACTTACAATGACCGATTTGAAATAACAAATTAAAAAATTAAACGAACAACTAAAAAAACAAATCGAAGAGTCAAATAATCATAAGGCGTCAATCACAGATCTTGAAACAAAAATACTGTATTGAAGACGAAAAAGTTTTTGAATATCATTATTAGGACTTTTTCTGTATATTGATTTTTTTTAAGGGAAACATATTTAGTAAAATTCGTCATGAGGTTTTCTATTGCGAGTGTGTTAAGAAGTAACGATAGTTCAAACTCTGGTTTTATCGTTACTTTAAAAAGGGACATCATTTAGCAAAATTCGTCATGAGGTTTTCCATGGCGAGTGCGAATCTAATTTCCAGGCGAATCTAATCAGTTTTAGTTTTTTTTATGTTTATTTATATTTTTGTACTGTACTGATTGTATGGAAATTCATAATTACCTTTTAAATTTATCTGTCCACAAGTAAGTGGGCTCATTTTTTAGCTCTCATCGTGTAGAATCTTATAAAAAAAAACTTGTGGCCTCCACACCATGGTGTTGGTTTTATTTAAATTAGGGGTGTCGCTTTCACAGAATCACACTTTTTTTTACGATTCGATTTTTCACCAAGAATAAAAAAAATTGAGAAAATTGCTTTTGTACAAGGTGTACGAATTCAGGAGGGCATTGTGAAGTTTAGTACAAAAGAACAGAACAATTTTGATAATTTGAATTAATTTTTTGTCTGTTGTTCTTATGATGGATCTGCCCATGTAACAAAGTGTAACAAACTTTGTTACACCATTAGGCAACCTCTGCTAAATTTATGCAAAGTCATTGCAAAATGCACACCCCGAGTCTCGAAAAACAATAAAAAAACGCCCGTTAAACGTGACTGTTTAAAACGCCGTAAAACGCCCCAAAAAACGCCCGTTAAACGGGCGTCTAAACGGCGTCGAACGGGCAAATCAGCTTTTTCATTTGGATTTATCAGAATAAGATCCAAAACAATTACATTAAAACTTGATAACAACTACCACTCAATTTTAAATGTTAAAAATACATTCGAACAAAAAAAAATCACCAAAAAATTTGTACTCGTTTAAAAATTTTTTTTAAAAAAAAATCCATAATTCTAAATTATTACATTTTTTATTCATTCAAAACTTTAAAACTTTAATCATGTTCATAGATAAGAGATGTTTCAATAACTATTTTTTTGTCCCCCAATTCATAACAAACACATTTTTGATTTAGTTTTACAATCTTTAGCAGAAAAGTTTCTTCGCTCTCTTCAACATAAGTCCAAAAACTGTCAATTATTTTCGAAATCATCTCTTGATCTTGATTGTTTAAACTTTCAATTTCAAATTCAAATTTAATTTTATCAAACTTTTTTATAGAAAAAAAAATATCCGAATTTAATGTATAAAATTTGATAATTTTTCCAAACTGTTTTTGGTTTGTTTCGTCGTAAAAAGAAGCGATTGAATTTTGAGTTTTTGTATTTTCAGCCCTTAAAGATCGAAAAACTACTCTGGTAAATTTTATTTTTTCTTTTAAAATTATTGTTAAAAATTTTAAAGAGAAGGAGAGGGTTCGACAACAGAGTCAAACACTTTACACATTATGAGCAGTAGCATGAGGTTGAGTAAGATAAATAACATGAGCTTAGACCATAACTAGTTATTGCCAACGTCATACTTCATAATCATCCTCATGCTCCTGTTCACTAAAAATGCAATCATGAGATTCCGACAATTTTCCTTCCCTCTTCTGCTTTTAAATGTTAAATCAAAACAAAAATATTTACTTGAGAATTTTTTTTTTAAAACATAGCTGTATTGAATAGATCCAAAATCAAATTTTTCAAAAGTAGTCCTGAACAAATTATCATCTGTGTCAAACGTTTCGAGAAGTTTAAAATAATTATTTGAATCATAATCAGGTAAGTTATTTTGATAATTAAGAAGATCAGCGGTTGTATGTTTTAGACGAGGCTGTCGAATTTGATTTAATTTGTTTGTCTTCTCAAAGAAAGGATATTCTCTAATGCAAGGTTTTTTACAATTTGTCTCACAAAATGTCTTGTCCCATGAAAGTAACGTTTGAATATTTTAAACATTCCTTCAAAAGCGAAACAAGAAACTTTATTCAGAGGTCCGTACTCAATCGCTTGTTTAGGTAAATGTAAATGTGCGTGTAAGTTAAATGTCATTTTATCTCGTCCATATAATTTTTCGAAGTCGATTATAAATTTAGAGATAAGTTTGTAAGATAATTTAATATCATCTGGGTCGATTTTATTTTTGCAAAGTATTCTCAAAAATAAAATATACAAAACTAAATGATCAAAATAAAGCCGAGGGAGAAAATTTCCCATTATAAATTCCGAATAAAAAATAAAATTTTTGTATTCTGAAGCTTTGAACATGTTACGATTGGTCAGAGAACGTTGACATCTTGAAAATTCGATAGGGAACTTTATTGAAAGTAACTTTAAATCGATTTGATAAACTTTAGACGCATCTTAAAAAAATTAATGTAGAACTCTTTCAAAGGCATTTTAAAATTAAACTTACTTAAAAAGTATGCTCTGTCACTTTTCGTATAATCAAGCCAAATGTTTAGCATCATTATTACAACACCTTCGAATGATAAATGTAAATAATCCAAAATTACACCATTATGTTTAAGGAAATAATCAGATAATGGTGTCTTTTTCTTTATTCCAAAACATGTAGATTCTTTTTCTTCTGCTTCTCGGACATTTCGAATATAAACTTCATTTGTTCGAAGTTCATAATTTCGTGGTAAGTAAACTCTTTTGTTTCCTCTCAAACTAATGTTCTCTCCTGGGTGTAGACAACCATGTACTCCATTAAATTGTGTTGTGTTTAAAACCTTTGCCCTGGAAGGTGAGTCAGCAATAAAACAATGAATGTTCAATTTATACAAAAATTCTCCAAATTTAATTAGCTTTTGTTTTGATAAGTATTCGTTTAAATCTCTAAGACAATTTCGAAATATCTTGTCAAAATTGAATCGATAATCAACAAAAAATAAGATGCTTATGATATTATGGGAACTGGCCCGGAGAATCGGTGGGAGTTCACATATCTGAGCCATTAAGGCGTACATTTTGTTTTTTTGAGCTGATTTAGAGAATGATGCTTCATCAACGAATAAAATAAGACTAATACTTTCATTATCTTTATCGAATTTTAAGCTGTTTCCAATGTCAGATACTTCAAAGAATTTCATTTTATCTTAATTATTAACAAAAATTTCGTTATTTTAATTTTTTTAAGTAATTAGCAAAGTAAAAATATGAAATTACTTTTGTAATCGTTAATTTTATCAAAATTTGGATTCAAAATTTTTACGATTTGCCCAATAAAGTCCATTTTAAAAATTAACGATGGCTCATTAAACTTTTTTTTCACTTTTCTCATTTCATTTTTGCATCTTTGGGACTCACAAATTGGGTTGAGAGATTTTTTGAGACAAATATTGCATATATTATGACATTCGTTAAAATTTAGTTTTAGATCTTTAAGGATTTTTTCGTACGTTTTTGGCACTTTGTTTTTCTCAGGAAGAATTGATCGCATAAATTTTAATAATTTATTAATACCATTGACCGATAAGTTGATTGAACGGCAGAGAATCATAAATGAAAAAACAAAATTTTCGATTGTAATTCCAGAATTTTCATAAATCTCTTCGAATTCATTTAAATTTAGATCATTATCTTGTTCCATGTCAACATCTCTTTCATTATCAGAATCATTTTCGTTATTCGAAGAACTGAATATATCAGTATCTTCAAATATAGAATCTGATTCAAAATCAGATTCGTCTATCGATGACCATGATGACAATGAACAAGTTTCAATCATTTCTTGGTAAAATTGAGGAAATTAAAGAAATTCAATTCTATCAATTATTTAAATTACCATCATTTAGAAAATCTGTTGAATCAGACAATTCATTGTTACTAAGAGAATTCAATTCATCTTGTAGGATCGATTGTTTTCTTTCTAGTCTTTGTTTCTTAACAAGTTTGTTGTGTTTAATCTTATTTTGATCTTTTTTAATCGAAATATATCTCAAATATTTATCAGTTTCCATTTTTAATCAAGTTTTAAAAAATTCAAATTTCAATATTTCAAATTTTATTTAAATTATAAAATTACATAAAAAAATCATTTTTTCATATTTCTTTTAAACCCAACTTAACATTATAACATTTCTTTAAAAATTTAGATAATAATGTGCAGAGAATTTTTGGAGAAGTTACGTCCAGGGAAGAGAAGACAAGAAACTTTAAGCCAGATTAATAGTCTTCCTACAACTATTTCTCAAACTTCAGTTTCTTCAATTACAATTTTACAAAAAAGCCCAAGGATTATAAAACCTTGTAGAATCCAAAAAGGTAAGATTATTTTTTCAATTTTTTTTCTAAATTATCTTCAAATCTCTTTTAATTTAGAAAAAATTAAAGATGATTCAAAATCATTAGAATCCGAGATAAACGAGCTTACGAAGGTATTCTTTTTCAATCAAAAAAGTTTTTAAATTGTAAAATAATTGGATTTTATAAATTGATCGAAGAATCAAAGCGAAAACAAGCTGTCCAAAATCATCAAAGAGATAATTTACCATCAAATTCTGATGATGCAACTTTCCCAAGTACACAACCTTTAAATCAAACCACTCAGAAAGAAGCAAATATCGAAGACAAGGACCGAAATTCCGAGCAAGAAAATGAAGAAATAGATCACGATGTTCTATCAAATCAATTAAGTAATCAGAACGTTCAAGATGTACAAACCACCGAACTTAGCTCAAACGAAATTGGCCTAACTAAAGTTGAACAGACCACACAAATAGAACTACTAAATGGTCGAATCCAGCAGCTCACTCAACAAGTACAACAACTAACTCAGCAAGCAAATAGTAGTAAATAGCAACTCATTCAAAATAATTCCAAAGCTAAGAAATAAAACTCAAAAAAGAAATCTCATGCCAAAAGTAAAACCAGTAAAGGAACTAAAAATCAGATTGTAAGTTCAGACAGTTCAACAAGTTGCGAATCATCATCGAGTTCATCAAATTCAAGTTCTAGGAGTTCCACAAGTTCAAGTTGCTCTGGAAAATATGTGAAAAAAAAGGTAAGGATCTTTTGCATTTTTAAAAATTATATTTGATTTTAACTTGTTTCTTGAATTTTAAGGATTTGAAGGATGTCATTAGTGGTTTCAATAGTAAGATTGTTGGACAAAAGAAAAATGTCCTTTCAAAATTGGATCAAAGAAAGCGCCAAGCACATAAACCAGTAGTTGTAAGTAATTTTAATTGTTCAAATAAAAAATAGTTTTTATTTTTTTTATTAAATTTTCAAAGATGTACAATGGAAAAAATATTTGTGAAGGGATATTTGAACCAACACCTCGTAGGTATGCTTTAAAGTTATCAAGAAATCTTTGGAGTGATATAGAACTTGCCACACATATAATTGGTTCAATCGAAAATATCCAATACGAGTCAAATTCAAAAAAAAATGTTTTTGACGATGAACGGTTTCAAAAATTTAAAGGTATTTTTTTTATAATTTTTATTTTAAAAGTTTTAATTTAATAAATTTTAATTTTAGAAGGAATAATGATAGGTTTTGATATCAGTGAAGATGAACTTAAGAAACAATGGTCAGATGTCAAAGAAGCGATAGATTCCCTCGGAAGAAATATAAAGCGAGATTTGATTAAAGAAAAAAAAATGGATAAAGATGCACGTGTATTAGCTCAAGTGACGGAAACAGGGGAAAGCGGAAGTTAAGTTTAAAAAAATAACGTTTCTCATATTGTTTTTATTAAAAAAAATATTCGAAACTATTTTTTTATTTGAATTTTTAGAACAATGATTGATTGAAATAAAACGGGATTAAAAAGGTGGGAAACGATCGACTCAAAAACGACGATTAAAAGGAAAACGCTCGAGGCTAAATTTTTGAAAAAAAAACAGGCGTTTTACGGCGTTTTAAACAGTCAAGTTAAACAGTGAAAAAAATGCCCGTGTAGACGGGCGTTTAAACGGGCGATTAACGGTCTGTTTTTCATGTTTCGGGCACTATTAAAAAGTATTGAAACTAAATGCGCAATTAGACTGCAGAGTTTTTGCAGAGTTTGCTCAGTGGTGTAACAAAGTTTGTTTCACTTTGTTACATGAGCATATCCATCATCAGACCAACAGACAAAAAATTATTTCAATTTTTAAAAATTGTTCTGTTCTTTTGTACTAAACTTCACAATGGCATTCAGGAGAAACACTTTGAATAAATCATACCGAAAAAAATACCACGGCTTCTACCTTTTGAAATAAAACGGGATTAAAAAGGTGGGAAACGATCGACTCAAAAACGACGATTAAAAGGAAAACGCTCGAGGCTAAATTTTTGAAAAAAAAACAGGCGTTTTACGGCGTTTTAAACAGTCAAGTTAAACAGTGAAAAAAATGCCCGTGTAGACGGGCGATTAACGGTCTGTTTTTCATGTTTCGGGCACTATTAAAAAGTATTGAAACTAAATGCGCAATTAGACTGCAGAGTTTTTGCAGAGTTTGCTCAGTGGTGTAACAAAGTTTGTTTCACTTTGTTACATGAGCATATCCATCATCAGACCAACAGACAAAAAATTATTTCAATTTTTAAAAATTGTTCTGTTCTTTTGTACTAAACTTCACAATGGCATTCAGGAGAAACACTTTGAATAAATCATACCGAAAAAAATACCACGGCTTCTACCTTTTGGAAGATGTGCAAGTGTTGGATCTGTTAAGCCTTGTACAGCTTAATTAACCTAAAAAAGTTCAATAAAATTTTTTCTGTACACTTTGTACATAAATTTGTACACCTCCTGTCAAAATTTCAGATTAAAAAGTTTATCAGAAGTGAATCGTACAATAATACAATCGTACAAAATTTCAGGTTACCAGGTTGGAGTAAGAAAATATACTAAAAGGTGTAACTAAAAATGTTACAAAACTTACAGAAAAAACAGAATTCTATAAATCGATTATTTATTTTGGTCAGAAAACGGATGTTATGTTCAGTTTATTATGACATCATGAGATAAAAATTTAAATCTTCAAGTTATTTCAAGGAATTCATTTAATCTTTAAGCGAATTTAATTGCTGTTTTCATAATAAATTCATAATCAATCATTTTATCATCACTTAATGTTTGTGGTTAGGGTCTTGTACAAAACGAAATCTAAATGTAATCCAAACATCCCAGTCAACCTTTTTTAAAGATTTTTTAAAGGATCTTTAAAGATACTTTAAAAAATCTTAAATTATAATTTAAAGAGATTTTAAAGGAAAAATTAAGTTTTTTAAATTAAATTATTTTTAGGAAAATTTTTAAAGATCACTCTTTAAATGTTCTTTAAACAAACTTTGAAACTGTGCAAAGCTCAATTTGTAATTATTCTGACTCTTATTCAGGCAATGGTTCGAGTCTGTGTTTCTTGAATCGGGTCTGAAATAATTTTTCGTCAAACAAGGGAAATAATAATTAAAAGCGGTATATAAAATAAGATCTTAGGTTAATCAGATTTTCGTTTTTCTCGAAGCTTCTCCTTTGTTTTTTATCTTGTTAAGAGTTTTACTCTGATAATTAGTAAACGAGCTATCTAATTGTAATGTAGCTAACGCTCACTTTTCTTCAAAAGCGGTAATTTCAAACACGTGTCAAAAGAAAAAATTTTAGATGAAAACTTATTTTTCCTTATATTTTTTTTGGTACATTAGGCGGCAATTCATCTTAAATTTTTTTTTTATTTTCTCACTAACAGTCGTAATGAAAATATTCGTCGGCTATTCATCTTTAAGAAATAATTGAAAAAATACTGACTTTCAATTTTGATAAAGTGGCGGCATTTTGTGTGATTTTTTTATTCATTCATTCAATAAAAAACTTTTTTGAATTTAAGATTTTTATTTGGACATTGTAATTTCTACCGTATTACCTCAAATACAAGTAACCACGAATATAAGAAATTCATAGATGACCGAACTGTCTTTTATTTGAAGTAATACGGTAATTTGTGGATTTTTTTATTCATTTACCTTAAATCCATATTTTGAATTTTAAGAATTTTTACTTTTAATAAACTCCGCCTATTATACTCAAGATTTGTATAAATAGACGAGTAATTTTAAAAAAATTGCAATCATTTCTACAAGCTTAGTATTTTTTATTAAAAAAATATAAATTAAAATTCTAACAATTTGTTTTAATTACAATTATTTAATTTCTTAACATCGTAAAAGGAGTAAGTTAATTTGTCCATACTTTTAAGATTTTTAGTTATTAAGTCTTAATTTATCTTTTTAGATATTTCCGCAAGTTAGTTACCGTAAACCCCTCTATTTGTACACAGAAAATTTGGTCTTTGACATTCGATTTATGTTTAAATTTCTTTATATCAATGGCTCGAAAATACCTCATTGTCTATAGACTAAAGCTATGAGATTTTGAAACAATACTTAACCTATCGAAATATTTAAAAAAAAACTACTGGATACAAATAGAAGGGGTTTACGGTACTAGATTATTATCTCGATAAGCTATCATTCTAACGATTTTTTTTTGAATATTCAACTGGTGTTCAAAGACTGTCCATCAAACTCTAACGCTTAAACGACTTTAACTACGGCTGATAAATTTAAAAGATTACTTGTTCGAAACCTGTTTTGAGACAGCATAAAAATTTTGAGATAGAAGATTATTACCTTTTTAGTCTTTTAATTTAGATTTTTTATTAAACAAATTGATTAGATACTTTTTCTGTTTTGGTCTGATATTTTGGTACTGTCTTTGTTTAAACCGGGAGCATTAAGATTTAAAATAACGAACTTGGATTTTGAATGCTAGCTTGAGCTTTTAAAAATATGAAAAATTTAATTGATCCTTTAGCTTGAAATGAACTCTTGGTCTCCTTAAAAAAATTAAAAGCTTTTATTTGAAAAAAAATATTAAGAAATTTTGGTTAAATCTTTGATTTTTTGGAGCCAACAGTAAAAATAAAACTTTGTTTAAATAGAAGCTTTTTTAAAGTTTATTTAAGGATCCTTGAAAATTCTTTAAAGATTCTTTAAAGAAAAACGTAAAAATTTCCTTAAATATTCTTTAAAAAAATCTTTAAAGACGCCTTAAAAATTCTTTAAAAAAAGGTTGACTGGGATCTTGGGTTCGATCCCCGGTCAAATTTTAGAGGAGAGAGTTCAAGCATATTTAGGTTCCATTATTTAAGCGCTTAAAAAACAGATTAATTTTAATTTAATTATGAAATGGGGTTTCTTGGAAATTGTATCGATAATCCGAACAATTCTTCGAGAATAATCGATTATTTGTAGTTTTATCACATGATGTCATAATAAACTTAATATAACATCCGTTTTGTAACGAAAATTAATAATCGATTTTTAATTCTTCTGATTGCAGGTTGTGTAACATTTTTTGTTACATCTTGTTACACAATTTTTCTTAAACAATCTTAATTTCCTAAAAACAATTATTCAATTTTTAAATTTTGTACAGAACTTTTTGAACCTTTTGAACGAAACTTCACAATGCTCATTTTTGCTACATCCGTCTGCAAATCTCTGTTTTTTTTTATACATTTTACACGCCACTTAGAAAGTTGTAAATGTATAAATGCACAGTTGGTTTGCAGAGATTTTGCAGCCATGTTTGTAAGGTGTAACAAAATTGTTTCAATTTGTAGAATTTTGCTAAATGAATTTATTTCATCTAGAAAAAAAGTTATTCAAATTTATATGAATCGTAATGAGTGAATTTAAAAAAACATCACAGACTTCGTATACGAAAAATAAAGTCGGCGTTTATTTAAAATCGAAAAACTTTGAAAAAAGCTTTTTTTTCTAAAGCCAAGTAAAAAAAAATAATTTTTATCTTTAAAAGAATTTATAATTTATCTAGCATGTTCCTTGGCCTCCAACACCTTGACCTTGATTACCATTGCCATTATTGCATAAAGTTGTTGCATTCATATCAGTTGTTGTTGATTCAGTCGAATTTGTAATAAATTCAGCTGTAGTTGTTGTTGTTACCGTCGATGATGTTGTCCGAGTTGTTGTCGATGTTATTTCATATGAAGTCAAGTACACTATAGAATAAGAGATAACCGCTTGAAAAAAATACAATTTATCAAAATAAATCGCAAAATTAAGGACTCATAAAACTCACGTTACTTTTATTAGAATTATTAATGGACATTGAAATACCAACTCCAACACCGGCCGATATAATAACTAAAACTAAAAAACAAGGTAGAATCAAAATGTATTTTCTTCTCTTTTTAATTTTATTCTCTTTCAGTTCATCATTTTTCTTCTTGTGATCTTTATTTTCAGACTCGACTTTTGAAGAATTTTCAACTAGTTCTATATTGACAATCATTGAGGGCGATTCAAATTGGTTAGTCTCTTTTGATTCACCATGAGTCTAGAATAAAAAAAATCAAATGGTTTCTGAACTGTTCCAAGCCTTTTCCTTGGGTTACTTTATCTGTAGAATCAGTATCAGTTTCAGTCTCAATAACCATTTCCGGTTCATTCTTGAACTCTTCGTCTAAGAGAACAGGTAACTTTAGAGGGTACACAGTTTTATCTTTTTTCAATGATGATGGGTGATGCCTGAGTGTATTTTTCAAGTTTGGATCATAAGTATTTCGGCTGTAGTTAAAATTAGGCACTGATTTAGTTCCAAAGCTTTGTTCAAAATCGTTTTCTAATCCTCGTTGAGTGAAACTAGGCCTTACAAAAAACGATCCAACACTCTGACTTGCAAATGGTGAGCTTGTTGAACTAGGTTCAGATTCAAAAAATCGTTGGCCTGTGAAACCAATATCGTTTAAGGATCGTGTGGGATGCTTGTCAAAAATCTAAAAAGAATCCATCAATTTTATATTAAATAATAATGAAATAAAAGACAAACATATTCAAAAATCGGTGATTTTATTTGATCATTTAATTGTGAATTTGTAACTGGTGCTGTCCTTTTTCCGCCTCCATAAAGCTTAAAATCAAATGAAAATAAGACACAATAAAATATAAAATATGCTTAAATAACCTTATTAAAAATATCAATCTCCATTTTTCTTTTTTAATAAAATTTTGCCAAATATTCGAATGAAAAAGAAAAAGTAGATTTGTTTTAAATTCTTTTTATTCGATTTGACTAATTTAAGAGGATTCCCAATTAAGTGGATTGTTGTTATTGTTGTTTAGTTTTTTAAAATATTTACATTTTAAAGTAAAACATTTTAATATCCGACTAAACAAGGCTGAACATTTTTACTGCTCAGGTTTCATTATTCTTTCTTTTTTTATTGGAAACAGTGGAGTAAATTAAAAAATATTGAGAAACTCTCGAGTAACTCATACACCAATTGCGCTTCAAAGATTGCTTCCCCAGCAAACACTCCATATCTTAATTCATCAAATATCCATTATCCCAGTAACAAAGTAATTTTGTTCTAAGAATAAAAAAAAATATTAACTTGACAATTTTCTTAGGCAAAAAATAGATTAAATAAAGCCTTTTAATTTATTTTTTTCACAATTTAGAGCCTGAGAGGAGCTGGAGAGGTTTTCTAAACGAGAATTACGAATTTTAGGTCAAAAAATTTAAATTCTTTCATCTTTGAGATTTTTTATTTTCAGCACCTTTGAGGCGCTAAATTTTTAATTTAGTTTTTTTCTTATATTTGCCTAAAAAAATTGCGGTATTCTTTAAAAACAACACCTGGTGTAAATAATATCTGAAAGCTAAGAATCTCTAGTTAATGCTGAAATATTTTTTAGAAAATTTAAATAAAAATTTCCCAGTGTATTTAAGTAAAATATAGGAATTCACTGTTTAATTGTCATCTTTCAATAGTGTTACTTTAATAGAATTTTTTAAACTTTTCAAAAAATATCTCAGCATTAACTAGAGATTCTTAGCTTTCAGATGATATATCATAACATGATCAACCTTTTACCTTTCAAAAAAAATGCTCTATAATGATTTAGTAACACACCTTTTCATATGACTGTAATCTCTTTTACTAGCTAAACCAATTTTTGAAACAACATATTTAAGCAAAATCTGACCACATTTTTGGGATTCTCAGGGTCATAAAACCCAAAAATCACCTTACTTTTACAAGCTTACCTGTAACTTTTTCAATTTACATAGAGTGTATCATTTACTGTTTTTACGGTTTAAACAGGTTCTTTCGATTTTTTAAGATCTTTTTATGCTCTATCCGAAAATGAAATCAGTTTTGAGGTGTATTTGTAAGGTTAGTGGGTGTTTTTGAGTGTATTATGACATTTTTTTTTGGAACAAAAATTTAATACCTAGATGAAATTTCTTTATCCAGGAAAAGGGTGTTTTAGAAAATTTAGGTCACTAGGAATAAAGTTAGCGAAAAAAAGATCAAAAATTTTTGTAATTTACACCAGGTGTTGTTTTTATGCATTGTCGATGAGTGTTTTTTTTAACGAATACCAAAATTGCCAAGTTAATATTTTTTTTTACCCTAAAAATAAAATTAGTGTGTGTAAAATTTAACGCTATGCTCTTTCAGAACCATTATCATAAATATCATATTTGTTGTTAATATCATATTTATTAACGATTAACCAAACCCAACTCTTGCTAAGTCTTTAAAGTTGGGGCCCTATACACAAAAATTGAAAATTTTCTCGAGTCTTTAAAAATTATGAAATTATTGGCTTATAGGTGTGAAGAGTACTCAGTCAGTTTTTAAAAATTCATTTGAATTAGCGGTACCTTATTGAATGAAAATATTACAGTTTACTCGAGTCGATTATTGACAATACAATTAGTCGTTTGTCTGAATCCAAGCTTCGAGGTCACTTCATTTAAGTTTGAACTAGGGCTCCGAATCGATTAAGGGTCAATCGAAGAAAAAATTTCGACAGACTTACGATCAAAAGTGTTTTCGAAAAAAAAGATTTCAGTCAAATCCCACTTTGTCACTATTTAACATATAACAAAACAGAAATTAATACCTCTTTAATTAAAATCGGTTCCAGTTAAATCACATTTCATTTTTATCTGTACTGTAAATGGCTGGTCAAATACGTTGATATATGTGTGATTTCCGTTATGATAGACACTCCTTACAAATAAGATGGCAATTCTTTTAATGTATCCAAAAGAAGACTACAAGTCATTGTTTCTCTTTATGAATTTTAGTTTTTATCAAAATAGTTTCGTTCAAAATACGTCGGGAGAGAATTAATTAAATTAAAAAATTCAATTAAATTCGAAATAATATTTTTCATTCCGACAAATCTTTTTTTTCTTGATCCAAACAGATATTTTGTCTCGAGAAAACCTACAACTAAATTTTTTTTTAAAAATTTAGTTTATTTTCTCGAGAAAAAAAATGTAACAATTAAAAAAAATGAAACAAGTAAAAGTTAAAAGTTCGAATAAATTTTTTTTCTTACTTTTAAGCTCTTAAACAAATCGATTACAGGATTTCGCCAAGAGTACGAACCTTATTGTGAACTACTTAACAAAACATAAAATACAGCATTGGAAATTACCTGTAGACTAAAATGATTAAAATAAAATTGAAGAAATAACCAATACTTTTATAAATTTATATTTACAGATTAAAGAATAATTCAATAGTAATAATATCGATCATAATAAGAAGAAGAATAAGGCGTGTAAGAATAATTAAAATATGGATAATTATCATAAGAATTATGTGTTGAATAGTTGTCCATTAAATCATACTTATACCAATTGTAATCATAATACCTTCAATATATTGAATTATTAAATTTTCAATTTAAAGAGTATTCCAATTTAACTTACCTAGTACCATGATTGTAATCACGGTCATACGAAGGCCATCCATTCAAGTATCTCTAAAATAAAAAGACATTCAGCCATTTTTTATCAATTTTAAGTCTTTATAAATTTACTGATGACAAGTACATGTTTCTACGATTATAGTATAAATTTCCACTATTTAGATAAGATGGTCTCGGATAAGCCATTTCCGTTCTTTCACTTAAGCCCGTGAGACTCGAGGGTGAATAAACGCTTGACACTTTAGGGGTTTCAATATTAGCAATAAACGAATTATTACCAAAATTAGGCATCGATTTTACGCCATCAAAAGTCTCAAAATCTCTTTTTGGTGTAAAATAATTTAAACTTTCACTTTTAAAATTAGTCTCAGGCGAGTATGTTGTTTTATAAGTTGCTGTATTGTAATATCTTGGCTGTGACGATGTTTGAATTACTGTTTCGTACTTAAGAGACGGTAACTTGTTATCCTTTAACTAAATTTATTTTTAAAACTTGATTCAAATTGAATTAAAAAAACATACAAAATTAAAACTTGAAATCTCTTTTGATTGGTCTATTTTGGCTAGACTGGTCACTGGCTTTTTTTGTTTCTCATACATCTGCGAAAAGAGATGGCGATTTGAAAAGAAAAACAACAAAAAAGGGTCTTACCTTTGTTAAAATATTAGGTTCCATGTTTGAATCAACACTTTTATCGAGTTGATGTTATATTTAACAAAAAAAGTAAAAGGAGTAATGCGTATTTATTTAAAAAAAAAAAACTTCAAAAAAAATTTTAAAAGGATTTTTTAATTAAAAAAAAAACTAAAATTTTTTACATGGGTTTTATTTGAATAATTTTTAAATTAGGAACAAAAATAAAAAAAAATAGATTTTTTCAGTTTGGAAGGCCTTATGAGAAAATCTTTGCTGTTGTTGCTATTGTAAATAAAAATCTCAAATTGTAATGCTTCTCTATTTCGTTAAACATTACATTTGATTCACTTGATGTTAAATAAAAAACACCAAAAAACCTTGCAAAACATATTTTTTTAATGTAATAAAAAACAAATAATTATTTTCTCAAATTTAATTTAAAGTATTTCAATAACAAACATCAACGTGATTGAAATAATCCTTTTGAATCTTTTAAATTTTAGACTTGATAATCCAGGTCCCTGTTCCTCGTTATTAACAGATATTAATAAAAAAATTGCTTTAAATTTAAGTGAAAAACTTAACTTTGATTGGACACACGGCTCGATTAGAAAACAAAAGTACGGTACACGAATGATTGATGAGGACCAGAGACACCTAACAACGGCTCTACTGGTACTATCAAACACATCAACTCAGATTTTATTTTTAAAAATTTCAATCTAAGTATCAGCAACTAATTTAGTACATTTAGGTTCCAGAAGGAAAAATTTCGCCTTTTTCGAAATAGGTTTCAGATTTACAATATTTATTCTGCAAAAGTGAAATAAAATTGTGTTCTAATTTTTAAAATGCACATTTCTTTAGGGTTACTCTAAAATTTATTCAAATTTGATTCAATAAAATTTTAAAGTTAAAGTTTAAAAATAAGTCAAGTCTCCTTAGTTAAAAAGAAAAATGTCAACTTGTTTTTTAAAAGTTAAATTGTTTGTAAAACAAAAATAGTTTATTTATTTGAAAATTAAATTAACAACCGTTTCCAGGTCCAACGCCTTGACCTGGGTTAGTCGATGGTATACAAGGAGTTGTTGTCGTTGTGGTAGTACTTGTAGTAGTAATTGTTGATAAAATAGTACTTTGAGTGGTCACATAAATTGCTAATAAAAAATTATTTTTTAATAGAAAAAAAAATAAAATTTTTTCGATTTTATGAAAGTTACTTTCAGTTGTAAAAACTATTCCAACTGTGACTGCAACAATAACTAATAAAAGCAAAAATAATCCACCGAGCATAAACGGCCATAAGTACCAACAACCGTAACAATCACAACATTCTCGGCCACCAACACATCTTTCTCTCTTTTTTTTCTTTTCTTTTGTTTCTTCTTTCTTATCAAATGAATCCAAGTCAATGCTCAACGATTTTGCTTCATATCGAGTAGTCGATGGTGCCACAACACCTATTAATTTATGAGATTGTTGAGAGTAAGATGTTGACTCAGTAGAAGAAGAAGACGAATATGAAGAAGAAGGCAATTTTAATGGATACTCAGTCTTGTAATTGTTTTTAACATCTTCAAAAACAACACTTGAAGACGCTGTTGATTGAATTAAAGGTCTTTTGAAGTCACCATTAAAACTATTCCGACTAAAAATAGGAACCGATTTAGATTCAAAATTATTATCGTATTTATAATGATTAAAATCTCTAAAATTGAGACTTTGACTTCTGTAGCGAGGAATTCGAATGGGCACAGGCATCGGTATTGGTCTTGGTAAATATAAATCTGGTAATGTTGAAACATTTAGACCCATAAAATCTGGTCTCTTAAAATCATAATATCTGTCAAAATATTTGTGATTATAATGAAGAAGAGAAGAGTCAATATCAGATAATGATGTCTGTCTAAGTGGAGTTGTTGAACTTATCGATGGTGATGATGATTTACCGCCATAGAGCTTAAATTCAAAAGTTTTAAAAGGAAATGGCCAAGTTCATGTGGCTTAAATTACTTTTCTAAACACATCCAATTCCATTTTAATTTAGTTGTTTTTTTTTTCGATGTGAAAATTAATTTTTTTTTATACAAAAAATTTTAAGACTTCACTTTTTTTAATTAACTAAGTCTAATAAGATTTCTGTTTCGATAGTCTTGATTTTATTTAATTAGTTCGATTTAAAAAACAAAATTAATTTAACGTGTAATGTTATGTTCATAATTATTAGTTATAACAAAATAAAGAAATCAAGTCACTCAGTTGGCGTCAAGCGATTGTTTCGAAATTTGTATTTTCAAAAAGCGAATTACTTCAAATTCTCAATCATTTTTTGTTCGAAATAATTGAGGCTAGAAAGTTTTATAATTTTTTGTAAAAGTCACCCAGTCAAAATAAACTTGTGTCTCAGTCATTAAATACTAAGATGGATCAATTTTGACCAGACCATCATTAATCATTAATTATCTATGATCTCATAAATTGTTCTATTTGAAGAGATTTACTCAGGCTGGACAATTCTTTACTAGTTGACGGTTAAGGTTTTTGTACGATTGACGTTCTTGGCCTGCAGGACCATAAGATTGAAATTATTTAAGAGCTTTGGCGTTTTACTCGATTTTACACCAATGGCTTTTAAAAGCTTTTGCTAGTTTTTTTGCCGTGCGGTTTCGAACTGACACTTTCGTGACGCATTGATCAACAGATGATACCAACTGAGCTACCATCTAGTGATAAGAGTCTCATGATTATTTCTTGACGAGACTCTCCAGGGAAAAAAAAACGGATACTTTTTTGTGTTAAAACGCGTTTTTGAAAAAAACGTTATTTAACGCTAAAAAATATATTGTTTTTAGCCGTTTTTAAAATTATTTGTTGAGGAGAAATTATGAATCTAAAACCTCAAAAAAACGCCAAGATTTTTTTGCGTTTAAACGCGTTATCTCATTTATGCTTAAAAAACGTCAAAAGACATATCATTTTTACGCGTTTTAAGAATTATTCCTAAAATTAAAAAACTGCTTTTAAAAACTCAAAAAAACGTTCAAGACTTTAGCTAGAAAAAAAGCGTTAACAAAAATCTAAAACATAAAGTTTTAATTCCTTAGAGAGACTTATAGGATAAGCAAAGAGGGTAATAGTAAGTACTTATTTTTTCTTTCTTTGACACTCAATGAAGGGTTGAGTAAAATTCAGCACAAAAATTTTGTTACTTCGGTCAGAATTTAACTTCTGAAATTCATCATTCATTTATGTGCGCATTTCAAATTTATTAAGATTTACCAAGCTCCTCCCATTATTTTTTTTCTATAAAATTGTTGCAATTTTCAAAAAAAGTTCATAATTTAAATTTCAAAACTTAAAAAATTTATCAACTAACTTTTTTTCAAAGAGTATATTCTCTTACTTTAATCTTGTCTTTCTTATGTTCTATTTTTAGATAAAAGATAATGAGACTTTATTTTTTAGCTTCAATTTTATTTTTAAATAGATTTGACTATACTTGATTGGAATCGGTCCAAAAAAAAATCTTAACAATTAACTGATGAAATAAATGTTAAGTAGAAAAAAAAAATTTCAGTTATTAAAATTCGAAAGTAATTTCAAAGTCTTTCAATGCGACAATTCACTCCTCCTCTACTTATCTTCTTTCCCTCTCTTTTGTTTTTCTTTATTTTCGGCGACAATCAAACTAAAATAAAACTTGAATTCTCATAACCATTTATCTACTGAAAAGTTTAGAGAAAATTTTTTTATCATACCTCAAAGCTATCGTTAACAAGAGTGGACTTTTTACTCGAAAATTTTCTTTACATCATTTTGCATTGCTTAGTGATAGTGCTCACGATTTATCTCTAAATCAAATTTCTCAAGACAAGTATTAAATAGATAACGATTCTTACGAAGGAATGCATGAAATTGATTATTAATTTTAGTCAAGTTTGGATCATAAATGAACTCTTACTACGAACATATTCATGATACACCTTTCAGCAAGGGAATAAGGTCTGAGGGGTTTTCGAAGATTTGGACGCGTGTACTTGGATGGAAGCTTATGAAAGAAGAATATCTCATGTCCCAATTAACTTCCTTAGGGTTTAATCTAAATTTTGCTTTAATCTTTATTCTTGATTTGATTTAAATTTCGCTTTACCAAAAAAATTTGAATGATAATGAAATTAACAAATAAACTTTTTTGAAATTAATTTTATCCTTAAAAAATGGGAAAAAACACTTTTTAAAATTAAATTTTTCTTATAAATAAACGCGTTTTAACCCCTTAGATTTTGCTTTTCAACTGTTAAATTTTATCCGTTTTATTTAATCTAAACGCGTTAAATCTGGACTTGAAAAAACGCGTTTTTTATAGAAAAAAAGTAACGTTTCGAAAACTTCTTAAAACGTCCGAAAACGCGTTTAGTTATCCGTTAAAACGCGTTATTTTTTGCGTTAAAACGCGTTGGAAAACAGCGTTTTTTTTCCCGGGTGCTTTCTTAAATGAAAATTAATTTTCCCAAATTAGGTTTAAAAAGTCTGTTTATTCGATCCCATAATTGGTAACCCGCATCAATAAAAACTTTTATGAAACATTGGCAGTAGGTGTTGCCATGATGTAAAGCTACATTTTTGCTTATTTTAGCAAACAAAAATAAGCCGACCAGACCAGCCCATCATCAAATACATGGCCAGGAAACAGCAACAGTCGACAAACTTTTTTACCAACTGCTTGCATACCACTAGTCTATACGGGTTATAAACAAATTGAAAATCATACGTGATTTCAAAAATCACGTGTTATCACTTAATGTTTGTGGTTAGGGTCTTGTATTTAAGAATTTATTTTAACAACTGTTTTAAGAGATTTTAGTTCTTTTAAATCAGATTTTGCTGAAATTTCAGAAAGTCGGAAAGAATGACTGTTGCTGTTGTTGGCATTTCACTTAAAGACTTGAGAGTTATAGCGAAGGAGAAGGTTTTCATTAGATTTCTTTAACAAAAATTGATGAAATTGCAGGTTGCTCATTAGAATCCCATTGTTTTTTTTTTGTAAATGAAACAACAAAAACATTTTTATTGAAAAAATGCAATCAAGATTAATACAAAAATGTAAGAGACTTAAAAATTTATTTTTTTATTATAAAACCGGTTGAAGCTGGTCGAGTTGCGTCATTATTTCTTCCAGGTTCATTCGTTTTCGAATGATCTGTTTTATAAAAAGTCATTTGATTTGTACTATTTTGATAATTAGATGAAATTTTCGATTCGTTCTTTCCCGATGCGAATGTAACTTGATTGGAACTTCCAGTACAACCTAATTTAAAAAAAAAATTAAATTTCCTCTATTTATAAGACGATATCTGTTTAATTTCACAGCACCTTTAAATTTAAAGCACATTTCGACGACTAAAATATTTAATAAAAATCTTTTTTAGTTGGTGAATATTTTTAAAAAGATGAAATAAATAATTTAATTATTAAACATCATGAAATGAGTTTTTGGTTTTTTTATTATTATTATTAAATATGTAAATATTTGCCTTGACAACTCAATCAACAAAATTTAAAAATTTTGCTGTCTTTTTGTTTTCGCTTGAGTTTTGTGACCTTAATTTCAAAAAAAAAGCTTTTAATTTTTAAAATCAAAAATATTAGTTTTTCATTTTGTTTTGCTAAATGAATTTTTTTTAAATTTTTAAAAAATTGTTTATTTTTGTATCAATATCGAATTGGGTTGTATGAATTTGTTGGCATGTTAAATTTTTTTCTCAATTTTCTTTTGTCTGTTTTTCGACTCTTGTGCAATCGTTATAAAAAAGTGTGCTTTAAAATATTCTAAGTAAAGATTTATAATAGTACCATTATTTTTTAAAAGTTTTTCTAAAATAAATTTTTTAATAAATATTCTTACGAAAATTTAACAAGCAATAGATTTACTTTTTTTTACTACCATACAACTAATGCAACAAATAATTATTCAAATTAAGAACATTAAAATACCTAAAGAACTCGATCTTATTTAGAACAAAAAAATCTATTTCATTCTCAAAGTGTTATTAATGTTCGATTAGAGACAAGTAATTGTACGATAAAATACCATGGACACGTATCCGATGACAATCATGAACAACATGCTTCAGCAGCTGTCTTGGCAGTAGCTGAATAACAACACTTTTCACATCTTTAAAAAGAAACAATTGAAAGTTTGAAATTTTTTTAATTCTATTTCTCCTCAGGATATGATGCATATGATGAAAATGATGATGGATAATATGGACATGATAAGGATAGACAAATCTAAAAATAACACGATTGAATAAAGAGAATAGATAAATTTTGGTATTTTGAATATACCTTTAAAATTGATAAGAATAAAATTGGTTGAAACATGTGCTTTGTTACATTTGGATCAAAAGGATCAAAATTTAAAATAATATTTTAGAGATGAACAAATCGAAAAAACCTTTGCAGAGGAACAGTACAGTGATAAGCATAAAAAGGCCACTCTAAGAAGGAGCTCTGCAAAACTGTGCAAAAAAATTGCGTATTTAAAAAATTCAATTTCATGGATATTGATAGAAAATAACTACGCAATTTATTTTGCAGAATTGCAGTGCATTGAAAAATTTAACTTATTTTTTTTTAAAAAGTATAAAAATCAATAGGATTTTTTTTATTAGTTTAAGAAGAAAATCAATTTTTGTTTGACTTTGTTTTGTTTGTTTGAATTATTTCAGTTTGTTTTTATGATGCTGCTATTGTTGCTGCTTCTGTTACTAAACGAAAAATACTTATTGGAATGATTACAAGCCATATTTCTCATATTACACTGTTGTCTTATGAAGTTTTATTGGCTGCTTGACGCCTTATTAAATGAATCAGCATCCGTAAAACTTTTGTTCAATTTAATTTAAATTATTAATTGACTAAGAAAATTATTAGTTTCTTTTCTTTTTTTGATTTTATTGACAATAAAAATGAAAAAGTCTAAAATTTTTATTTTCCAAAGATAAATATTGTGCTAACATTGGTCTTGTCCTCCAACACCTTGTCCTTGATTAATGTTACCAGGATCACAAGCAGTCGTTGTTGTAGTTGTGGATGTTGTTGTTGTCGTTGTTGTGGTTGTTGTTGTTGTTGTTGTGGTTGTTGTTGTTGTGGTTGTTGTTGAAGTGGTGGTTTGAGTGGTCACTTCAATATCTAAATCAAAAATAAATCGTATAAGAACAAAAAGTCTAATAAAAAAAAATCTTTTACTCTGAGTTGTTAGAACAACTGCTAGTGTTACGGCAACTATTATAAATATTAATACAAAAATTCCTATGCATAACCACGGCCACGGGGACCAACATCCACAACAATCTCGACATCCAGCACATCTTCGTCTTCTTTTTCTTTTTTTTTCCTCCTTTTCCTTTTCTTCCGTCAAATCAATACTCAACGATTTGGCTTCGTAACGAGTTGTCATCGGAGCACGGACGCTTATAAATTTAAATGATGTTTTTTCTTTAATCACAGTCAAATTGTCTTTTGGAAGTGTAATTGGATATTCAATTTTTTCATCAATATAATTTGGAATTGAACTAGGCGTTTGATTAATCAAAGTATTTTTAAAATTATAGCTAAAGCTATTTCGACTAAATACTGGAAGTGATTTTGATTCAAAATTAGTTTCATATTCCTTGGTTGAAAAATCATATTTATAATGATTAAAATCTTTAAAATTAAGACTTTGACTTCTGTAACGAGGAATTGGTATTCGAGTTAGTGGTCTTGGACCTGGTATGTGTACTTGATTTAACTTTGAAACATTCAAATCCAAGTAATCAGTAGGTCGGTTGACAATGTAACTTTTATCAAACACCTTTTAAAATTTTAAGATATTTGAAAAAAAAGTCAAGATAAAAAATTTTTAAATTTTGTTACATGTTCGATTAAAGATGGCTGCTCTGAAATCGATTGCCTTATGGGGGTAGAAGATGGTGAAGATTTTTTTCCATAAAGCTTAAAATTAAAAAAATATTCATTAAGCTTAAAAATGCCTAAGCCTAAATTTTCGATTAGTTTAGAAAACAAACCTTTCTGAAAACATCTATTTCCATTTTAGTCTAAATTTTTATTTTTTAATAAGAATTTTACTTTGAGATGATTTATAGACGCCAAAAAAGATTTCTAAGACTTTAAGTTTTTAATTAAAAAAATACTTTTTCTGCTTTTTTTAATTAGAATTCTAGATTAATAAATTTCTTGATACCTTGACTAGTTTTAAGAAATTAATCTTTCTCAGTAAACTCATTTATTGCTCAAACCAAAATCAAACTCTCAACCCCAACTCTCATCAACCAAACATCGGCCATGTCGCAAATAAAACGGTATTCACGCTCAAGTTTAAAGGCAAGAAAAGTTTAAACACCAAATACAAGGACTACTTCACGCTTGAGGACTACTTAACTAAAACCAAGCCAAACGGAGACATCTCAGCAGCTTTCTTCAATCAACAAGAGATACTAATAATCAATACCACTAACTAACTCAGAAAAAATCGAGTACTTGAGATCTTGGCCTGATGACGCCTTTGGTCATGGACTTACCGAAATCATAAAACAAAACAAGTTTTATTTGGCTCTCCATAATTTCGACATCAATTCAAACATCGGATCTGCTAAGTGAAAAAAATTCTTAAAAGAAAGTTATTACATCGAGGATGTTGTCAGAATGGTTAAGAAATCGACTGGAACCGAGACACTTACAAGTCAAACAAGTTATAAAAATAAAATAAGATTTATTTTTAAAAATAGTTAACATATTTGTATTTTATATGCTTAATTGCTTTTTTAGGCTTTTGTCGCTTTCTGCTTTGACAGCTTAAAATATCTATCACAAAAATAAGAACATATATCGATATAGCCACACAAATAGCAACATTTAGGAACGACTGAACAACTCTTTTTATCATCTGAATTTCTTGATCCTGAATCTCACAATCAATTCCTTTGTAATATTTATAACATGAACACGCCCCACTTTGACTTGTCTCATTTACTTGACATACACAGTTTGATGAACATGTCTTGTTTACACACGGATCATTTAATTTCAATTCACAATTGTGAATTGTGAATTGAAATTCGTGTACATTCAAAATTACATTCAAAATCGAAATTTATACTTTCATTTTCAACTTTAAACTTTTTATCTACACATTTACCTCCGTTTAAACATTGCATTAAATAACAAGGTTTCACACTTGACTCACACGTTGCTCCTGACTCCACGAGCCTTTATTCGAAAAATTACCTAGACAATCATTAATATCAATGTTTAGTCCAATTAAAATCAACGTTTTATTAACGTCATTTAAATAAAAAACAGTATCTAGACTAAATACTATATAATCATTAATCTGAACAAGTTCAGTTTTTTCGGTGGCTGTTAGACACCTGTATATTCGTATGAATGATAAAGACTAATTTTATTCTTTCAAGTCAAAATTGATTGATAATTGTTATCTCCAAAATCGACTAAAACGTTTTTATTTAGTTGCAAAGAGTTAATGTCGATATCACATTTAGTGCTCTGTTTGGGAATAATTAATTTTGGATTACAGTCAATTGATAAACTACTCATAGATTTTGGCTTCACTATTGTTATCAAGTGATTGTTTAACGATGACTGTGAGGTTTCTTTAGAATTTATGGTTATTGATTTATTTATGCCAGTAAATGGACCATTCGTTATATTGTGATGATAATCCAAAGTGGTAAAATTAGATTTTGATGTAAATTTTACACTGGTTTGAATAATTAATATTATTTTATAAATATTTATAAACCAAAATCATCCGCAAATTTCATTGCTATTGCCTGAACAAGGCATTTTACAGTTTGATTCTGTAGAAATCGAATATAGTCCATATGAAGTGCCGCAAAAGCATTCATCTCTTAATAATCATCCATTGATAAAATAAAATTCATTGATAAAATTTCCATTTTGAAAACAATTATTCAAACACATTTGGATATTCATTTTTGGACTATTTAGTTGATTATAAGGCAAGTGTCTGTTTGATTCTTTATCACCAAAACATCCTAGATATTCAGTTACTAGCTCAAAATTAATACAATTTTTAATTTGATTAAAAAAATAGATAAACAAAAAACGAGAACATTAAGTCGAAAAAAATTGTGATATTTATCGAATATTAATCCAAGCCCAACTCTTTTAAATCGGTAAAAACATATTAAATTAAGAGTTATTAACTCTTAATTTAATTTAGTTTTAGGGAATTTAATATTTTATGTGTTTTAATGATTTAATTTTTTTAAATTAACTTTGAACAAAAAATCACTAAAAAGTAAATAACTTGATTGATAGTCAGTCTTGTAAAGTATTTTACAATTTTTATTTTTAACAAAGTCTGAAGAGAAGATAAAATTATCAGTTGAAATTTTAGTGCTGTAGTTTCGTTACTCGCATATTAAAAGCTCTCCTTACAGTATCTTATAAAATAAAATTTGTCAGTTTTTGTTACAGGCCTAAAATTGAAAATCAATGATTAGATTAGTAAAGTATTTAATCAAAAACATTCTATCAAATCACTTACTTATGAAAATTACATGCTACAAATTAACGTGATACCAAAAACACTTTTCTATGAATTTTACCTTGCGATGAATTACCTTGCTACGAAACGTTACAAGGCTGAAATAAGCTATTTTTGTTTTAAAAATGTTTAAAGTGTTCATTATTGTTCATTAGTGTTCTCCAGCTATTTAGAAAACACATTTTAAGAAGCGCTTTATTCATTGATTCAAACTAGTCGAGTTGCTTTGGATTCTTTCAATGCTATAAAAAAATTGAAAATGAAAATTTTTCAGGTCTAGAGAAATAAAGAGAGACAAATAGGAATATATTGACTTTAAGGTAAAATAATAAAGAAAATTTTGAAAAGTTAAAACCAAAAAATCTAAAATCAATTTAATATCGAATTGGATTGACATTTGGTGCTGCTGTTGTTGAGGTGTTTAAAAAGTTTTGAGAATAATTTGGTTGAGTACCAAACGTATTCGGAAATTGATTATTCGGATAGACTTGTCCATTTATAATAGTTGGATAATTTCCAAATTGTTTTAGTAATTTTTCTTTTTTTAAAATTGTTTTAGTTTTAAACTAAAAATAGAAATTTCTAAAAAAAAACAAAATTTACTTTTTTTATTCAAGATAAAGCAAACAGAGCAAATAAATAATCCAATTATCACAAGAAAACCCAAAATAGGTGCTCTTTTTAAAAGTTGTTTAAATATTTTATCGTTTTAGTTGAATAAGTGATGCATTACTTACACGATTAAATACCAAGGAAATTCCGAAGATGATGAACAACAAGCTTCAGCAGCTGTCTTTGCATTGGCAGTGAAACAACACTTTTCGCATCTTTTGTAAAATTAAACCTCTAAAATTGGAATCAATTAAAGTTTAATTTGTTGTAATTCTACTCGGCATATGAAAAACCAAATGATGTTGATGAAGAATATGGACATTGTACAAACACAGCACTCTTAAAAAAGCACAATTAAAACAAAAAATCATTTGAATTTATCAATGTTTGAATGAATTTACCTTTAAAAGGGATAGGAATAAAATGAATTTAAAAATGTCTTGAATACGTCTACGATTCATTTTTAAATTTTACTTTTTGGATTAAAAGTGAACTCAACAGTTTTTTCTTTTTTTAAGTATAAAAATCAATAAAATTTTTCAAATAGGATTATTTATTAATTTTTTGTTTGGCTTTGCTTTTTTTTCTTGTTTGTTCAAGTATGGATTTTTCAACTTTTGAAAAAAAAAATTAAAAATGTGTGTGAGCATGAGCTGATTAAATGAGACCTTCCAAAAATATGTCTTCAATCAGACCTAAACCATCAAGGTTTTAGAGGAGTAAATGTCCTCTAAAGAAACCCGGTTATACGTGACTGTTCGAATGAGGTAATATAATACGGCTTTATTTACATGTATAAAATTCAAACTCGGGTAAATTGTCAACAGAATAAAAAGAAAACAGAATATTTTGTCAACCAATTCTTTATTGAGAAAAAAAAAGAAAGTACAATTTGCCAAAATTTTAAATTATGGATTAATCGAAAAAATGCATGCATATATATTTTAATGAACTAAGACTCGGTTTTATTATATAAAGGATGGGTGGGTGTTCGGTAAAACATTGACTTTGTAAACAGTTAGTTTAATGTCTTTGAATTTACTCGTCATTAGCTTCGACGTGTTGATGTGTTCTTTTGAGTACATCATCGTTCTCAGTTTATCAAATATTTTTTGCGATAGTGATAATAAGCTTTTGTTCATAGTCTAGAAGGGTATTTCCTTAATTGAAGGGACATTTTTATTAAAAATTTCTCGTCGTTTATTAAACAATTGTCAGTTGTTGAAAACTTGACAAAAATAAACTGTATGGAATATGATCAAAAATTTTCTATTTTTTCAATAGAAAGCCATTTTGACTGTAACAATGATGAACTTGTAGATTCGGTACTATTTCTATCTTATAGATCTAAGAATAAGAACAAATCAAGACTATTTTTATTTGTATAATGACTTAAATATTTTATTAAAATGTGTAAACTGAACAATTTAGTTGTAAATTTAAAATTTTTTTTTTTCTTTTAACTCTTTTTTTACTTAATCTTTATACGTATTGCCTATGGGGCTTGAACAAATTTAAATAAATTAAAAATTTCTAAGAAATTGGATCAAGATTTCGTTTTGTTTTTGGATATTGCTTAACATCAATATTTCTTAATACGTGTTGTTTTTTTTTAAATAAAAATACCGAAAAAGTTACGGAAACTTCTTAAAAGTTGGATAATGTGCATTCTCGAAATGTTAGTTTTAGTAGAAGGTGACCGATCTGATATCGTTAAAATTATTTTTTTATCAAAAATTCACAAAGCCTCTTTTTAATATTTCGAACAGAGATCACGTGCATTCGAAAATAAAAACAAATGACTGATTTTTAAAAGAAATTAAAATTTTTTTAAAATGGAGTTTTAAAATATTGATAATTTCTGTATCATTATCGAATGGGGTTGTTTGAAATTGTTGTTAGCACATTTGGCGTTGTTGAAAAATTTTGCGAGTAATTGTGTTGATTACCAAAAAAAGTATTCGGAAATTGATTGTTGCTTAAATTATTTGGATAAACTTGTCCATTTAAAAAAGTACCAGTATTTTTCAATTTGAGTTTTTCTAAAATGACAAATAGTAAATTTACTTTTTTTACTAATATACAAAAGCAGCAAAAACATATGCCAATGAGCATCAGGAAACCCAAAAAAGCTCTTTTTTAGAACAAAAAAATTTGATTACATTCTCCTAAAATTATAAGTAATCAAAAAGCCAAAAGGCTTACACGAAAAAATACCATGGAAATGTCGACGATGATCGCGATGTCAATGAACAACATGCTTCAGAAACTGTTATTGCAGTACCTGTAAGACAACACCTATCACAACTTTATGAAAAACGAAACAAGTTTAAATTAATAACGAAAAAAAATGGAATTTTAATTCTACTCGACATTCGAAACAAATGTTGATGATTCAAAATAATATGGGCATGATATAAAAAGACCACTCTTTTTGAAGCGAAAATTGATTAATTGAAATAAATTTTAAAAAATGATTTTTTCGAATTTACCTTAATCATGGATACGAATAAAATTGATTTGAACATTATTTGACTAATCTTTTTTTTTGGATCTATTTGAGAGTTAACTATGTTAAGAAAAATCTCAGTTGTTCAAAGATATTTTTAGAAGATGAACATTTGAGAATAGATGTTCTGTATTCATTTTCTAAAAGGCTAGACCTATCCGAGAGTAAATGAGTTAGTTCAAGAATGATCTTAGATCGACTATTTAATGGATTGAAAAAGTTTTCAAAATAAGAGAGGACATTCATTCTCAAATGTTCATCTTCTAAAAATATCTTTGAACAACTAAGGATAAGTGAGAGAATGTCTGCGAACAACTGAGAATAAAAAAGGTTCAAGAATTTATGAGAACTGAATTTTTTCTTCAAATAGATTTGAAAGTTAACGAATACTTTTTCAACTTTTTTTATTCAAATAAAAATCAATAAAAAATTTATTTATTTAATTCAAATCAATTTTTGTTTGTTCAAATAATCTCATTTTTTTTGTTGTTGTTCCTGCTACTTATCGACATTTACCCATTAAAAAATTATGAAATGAAAACGTACTTTTAGATATCGGTTAGAGTCTTAATATTGAATTATGTACATGTTACTTTTTTGGACTTTTTGAACAACTTTTTTCAATCAAAATTCATGTATTTTAGAATCCGTTTGAAGACGGATACAGAGAATAAATATTGATTCAGTCGATAAAATTCAGAAGCGTGAATAGTTTAACTACCGTATTAAATCAATGCAAGGTCTCAGATGTTTAAACACATTGTTTCGTCCTTAAGACCGATATATATCGTAGTGCCTCATTATAGACACCAGAGGGCCTTAAAATGTGACTGAAAAAACAAAGGATCAAAAATTTATTTAAATTAAAAATTACTTGATTTGAGACCCTAATTTTTTTCAGTCACATTTTGAGACCCCTGATGTCTATAATGAGACATTACTTTACATTATGTCTATATTGAATTTAGGCAATGGGAGGGGCAGCAATGTTGCTGTCATTCTAACACAATTCTAAATGTGCTGTATTACAGGTAAGTGGGTCTACGGATCGCGTTCGAATCTTGTCGTATTGGGATGGCCGCAAGGACCCTGGGAACGGGCGCACGAACTTGTTTTACAGAAGACCAGTTTAAGAATAGGTGCATCCCTAGTGACAAAATTCGGGTAAATACGCTTGGTTTGGGGTTCCAAGCTTGTGGTATGTGCACAAATTATCGTAACAGTTTTTACATCATGCTCAGTAAATGATGCTCTTAAAATTGACAATACATTTCTATATTAAAGTTTATAAGTATTGAAGAAGCTCAAACGACTCAACGACTTATAATGGAAAAACAAAATAATTTTCAGATATACAGAAATGGTATCGTGAGTTACAACTAAACAGGACATGAAGAAATATAATACGTGATGGTTTATTTTCTGTAATGTGGTCATGAGTTGTCAATAATATTTGGATAAACAAAAAATATTTGAAATAAAAATTTATTTTTGAATTATAAAACCTTTTAAAGCGGGTCGAGTTGCGTCTCTGTCTGTTACACTCATATTCGACTGATTGTTTGTTGAAAAAGTCATTTGATTCGGAACAGATTTGCTAGTTTGGTTATTAGATGAAATTTTCGATTCATTTTTACCCATTCCAAATGTGACTTGATTAGAACGTCCAGTACTACCTAATCCAGTAAAAAAAAATTACGTTTTTTTAAAATATTTGTTTGATTCAATACCCTTAAATTTAAAACACATTTCAAAGACTTAGAACTTTTGAATATTTTAACCTTGTTTAAATGATAATTGTCAAGTTATAATAAGTTAAAATTATAAAATTAAAAAAAATAAGTAATTATGGAGTTTTTAGAGTTTTTTTCTAAAATCTAAATATTTGCCTTGACTACAACTGCTACGTCAATTAGAGTGAGATGAACGAAAAGAAAACGGTTCAAGAAAATGAATTTTTCCGATTTTTTTTAAAGGAAATATAGATAAAGAGGGGTTGTATTTAATTGAGGAAACAATTTACTCAGTAAATTTAAAGACCTTTTGTCGATTATAGGCGACTTAAACATGGATTTCCTTGACTCTTTAATTAATTACGTAATTCACAATGGCAACATGATGGATAAGATTCATGTAGTACCTTGTTCGTTTAGTGACCATCATTTTGTCTTGGTTAACTTATTGGTCCAAAAAGTAAAACAGGTCTATAAAACAACAACCTACAGAAATCTTTCAAGAAATAATTTAGATAAAATCAAATTTATTTATTTAATTAGAATTAACCTCCAATTTGGAGAAGTAAAATACAAAGTAAAGTTAAAGTAAAGTTATTAAAACTGATGTTTGACGACCAGGAGCTGGGGTATGCTGTGTTCTGCTCATAACACTGAGGATAATTTGGGAACTCGAATTGAATTTTTTCGACACGACTTGGATTTGAACCTTCGACCTTCTGCACGGACGTCCACGACGGTACCAACTGAGCTATCCTCCCCAAATTGATGAAATAATTTAGAATGAATCTTTGCTGATCGTTCGCAATACGTAATGTTTAATAAATCAAAGTTAGTTTTAATGAATGTAATACTTGGTGTACCTCAAGATAGTGTACTTGGACCACTATTCTTCTTCATCTTCATCAACGACTTAGTATGGTATATTGAATTCTTATGCATAAAATCATAAAATTCTGAACAAACATTTGTCACCTAATTGTCTAATACAAAGTTTGGTTGTTAGATCCTTTTTCGAAAGATTGATGCCTGTATCAATGAGCATTTCAACAAAATTGTGCAAAAATGCACTCGAAAAATTGGACCTCAACTATTTTTTAAATAAATTTTTTCTTATCTAAAAGTAAACTAAAAAATTTTAATTTTATTTAAATTCTCTTTTATTTATTCAAAAGATTTGGTGCATTCAACCAAAACACCTTTGATTTTTTGGTAAAAACAAGTGGAAGCATGATTTTTAGGGTTAATCAGTGTCGATTTTAAGGATTTTTAGGGGCAAGCCGAAAATCAGCTTATTTTTTTTCTAGGACTCATGCTTTGAGGTTTTTAGGGATATCGAGTTAACGAGGTCATGAGAATTTCCGAAGCCTGACTTTATTTTCGTGTTCTCCATCCTCTGAAAATATCAAATTTACAACATAGAAAGTGCTGACCCTTGAGAGGGTTCATTCCAGAAATCATTATTTTTTATGTAAAATCACCTAATATTAAATTCTCTGTCAGAAAAGCAAAGGTGTTTTAGGGTGTAAATCATGTTTACGACCAAATATACACTTTAACAGAATATCTGGTATTATTGGATAAGAATAAACATGATTGAAGAATTTCTATTTAACTTTTAGAATTTAATTTTATTTTTAATTTTTGTATAAAACTTGAAAGTTAACGAAAAAAAATTTCACCTTTTTATTTTTTAATTATTTGGTGATATCTCTTGATTGAAACAAGATTGCCAAAAACTGATTAGCTGCGTTACAAAGGTGCCAAAAAAACTGGAAGTGTTAACTCAATTGATTTTGTAAATTGATATAATCATCGATTGCTCAAAGATACGATTTTTAATTGCTACAAATCAAACGTTACATACAAAAGAAATAAAAAATGTTGATCACCATTTTTACGAAAATTTACATTTTTTTGGTAACGATTAAGCTTCCTGATAGTGAATTAATCCATAAAACTGTATCTATGGTTACATTTGTTTGTTATTGGTGTAAAGTAAATAATTATTTCCTTTAAACATTTAGTTACTTAAGTTTCGATGACAACCACAAGTTTTAATTACATTTTTTAGGTTTTTCTTGTTGCAAAATAACCCAAGGTTTCATAACTTCTATGTTTGAAACAAATGAATTTCTTTTTTTAAAAATTATTAAAACAAGGAAAATAAATTAAAAAATGAGTGCGACAGTTGTACCATTACAAGATGAACAGATGGTTAAAGATAAAAAAAAACAATCAAGATCAAATAAAAGAAATAAAAGAGTCCTTATTGTCGTACATTCGAGCGAACAGACCTCCATTGATTTATGATGGAAACTTAAATTTATCATTGATCACAGATATTGATTTTAGTCTAAATGGAATAACGCATTTACCTGAATATATTTTCAGAGACCTTCATTCGTTAGTAAGCATTAATTTTAGCCACAATTATATAAAAGAATTAAGTCCAAATACATTCAAAGGTCTAAAAAGTCTATTAAAAGTTAATTTTTCTTTTAACAAAATCAAATCACTTGATTTGAATTTGTTTAATGATCAAAGTATTGTGAACTTGTAATAAATTTTAGAAGCAATTAACCCAAGTTTTTACCAACTGATCTCTTAAATACTGAATCGAAAACAATAAACAATCGTTTTAAATTGCTTGATTTTAGAGATTGTTTCGGAATTGACTGCTGTTGATAAGCTATTTGAACTATACAAAGAAAATGAATCGACTTTAAAAGACAATGTTTTGGATTTTTTGGCGTTCATGTTTTTAAGATTTAGAAAGTCAACTAGCGATAATATTGAATATTTTAATCAAAATTTGGATCTTTTGAAAAAAAAAGAACTAGACATTTTGGAATTGTTTGTGTTTTATATCGATGATTTAAAGAATGAACAATTAATTAAATTAATCGAAAATATCGATTCGTTTTTGTTACAAAATCAAAGTAGAAACATTCTGAAATTTAAATTACCTGAAACTATTTTCAACGTGTGTCGTTTAAATGTATCAAGATTATTTGATTTATACTTTGAGACATTTGATCCAGATGTTTTTTATCGCTCAAATGATAAAGTGAGAGTCGATTTTTTGAAAGCAGACTTTGTGGGCTCTTTTGAATATTTAATAAAAAATGACTAACAACAAGCTGCTCTAAAGTTATTGGAATGCTTGCAATCGGTTTTGTCTTTTAAAACTTTGTCAATTCAAAAAGAACATGTTTTAATGTTAAAGAGATTTAAAAACAAAATGTTGATGAGTTTATGTATGAATTTATTTTAAAGAAATAGGAAAAAATAATAAAATTTATTTTAGATGACACCAAAGAAAATGTTCTTGATTTTTTAAACATAAACATGCTTGAGATTAACCAATCGAGCCATTAGTATTCCCTTAATCCACCAGTGGTAAAAATTGATTTGTACCTTCAGAAACATCAAAGTTAAATATGATTTTCTCCATGGGACAAAAATGATCCAAATGTTGTAGTCCTCATTATGACTACATCTACTTTCCAAAAGAGTATTAACTTTTGCTGTGTATACTTGAAAACTATACAGTTAACGACTGAATAGATTTCAAGTATAAAATCACAGTGTATAATTTTGAATAATTTAGTTTCGAGATCTCATTATTATTTTTCTATATAATTTGTATTCTCTTTTCTCTTCTTTATTATTCTAAGGCTAGAAGCGGCCAGTTATTAAATAAAATATTATAATTTATATTATTGTTTTGTTTATTTGTCCCTTCTCTTAGGTCCTTTCCCCATCTTCTGATTTAAAGACAAGTAAGCCGTACTTGATCTTTAAAAGTGGCGTCCCTAGGTGTAAAATTTTTCTAAAATTTTCTTTTTCACCCCCACAACATCACGTGCTTTAAGATACACTTTAATTTACATTAAAGTTTAAACACGTGGAAAAATTATTTACATTACAGGATTATCTTATCGAAATATCCTATTTAATCATTTCTTTCCTTATCTATTTTTGTAAAGTTCTTTTTCCTTTTTCTTTCAAAAATGGTAAATGGTCCAATCGATCGAATCACGGTGTTGGCAATGATGTTTTTTACGTCGATAGTCCCATCGAGCGTTTTGGCGATACTTGGCTTCAATCAACAAACATTCACTGAACGTGTTTTTTCAATTATACAACGTTCAATCGTTTACACTTTCTATTATGGTTATGCCGTTGTAGTTAGCATACCAACAGAAACAGCCTGTTTGATTGGTATTATCACAGTGCTAATAGTAGTGTATAGACTCTTCAAAAAGGGGAGGCAATCCACGCCAAACTCCAACTCCCACAACTTTAACGTTTATAATACCATGCAACTTGATTCATCACGGAACAATTCGACCGTGCAAGGTACAAGTGGAAGCAACATGGTAAACAAATCAATCAAGGTTACAGACATGTTCAGAGAAGGCATGGACCTTAACTCATGGTTGATACAATTGGAAATTTATCTAAGATATTTTGACAAGTCTGAATGGGTCGATATTGCTATTAGCTATATCGAGAGCAAAGTTCTTAGAAGAGTTCGTAATTTAAACGATCTCATACAAAAAAAAGTTTCATTTGATGAATTCAAATCGATTTTAATCGATGCTTTCACAGTGAAACAAAAAGAATTGGAGATGAATTTTGAGATGTTGACACAGTGTAGACAATCGCCCAAAGAATCAATCGTATCTTTTGGAGAATCAGTTAGTCGAATGGTCAAACAAATCTTTCCAAATGTTAGCGACTCGGAAGACATTGATAAGGTTATGCAAGAAAGATTTGCAGCTGGTCTTTTGAATCAAAGATTACGTGAAACCGTTCGTTCAAAAATGTTAAAAATGCGAAACATAAAGAAGGACGAGACATTCAAACTACACGATTTGATCGATTATGCCGAGTGTAAAAATTCGAGCTATGAAACATCGAGTCAAAGTGATGGTCGTTTTGTATCGAGTGAGAGCGATAATTGTCCTCAACCGAAGAAACCCCAATTTCAAACACAAACGAACCAAAATTTCAAACCCAATATGGGGTACAACAAAAATTACGTGAAACCATCCAACAATGGTTTTTCACAAAACAATTTAAATTCAAGTGTTCAATCAACTCCACAACAACCGCAACTACAGACCCAACAACAGAGTAAGGTGATGTCTGCCAAACAAGTGTTCACAAAAATTGTTGAACCAAACAAGCCAAACGAAGGTCAAGCCTTGTTTAACAATACACTGGTCAATTATATGTGTGATAGTGGCGCGGATTTGTCAATAATCGACGAGAAAACCTTTTTGTTGATAAAACGTCACGATCCAGACACTGTGTTGGAAAGTAGCGAGAGTAAATTGACTTCTGTGAGTGGTGAAATCAAAGTTTTGGGAACATTGAGATTAAAACGATGTTTAATTGCACCAGAATTTGATTTGAGGAACACAAAGATATTGGTTACGGAAAATGTCTCTGGTTATCAGTGTTTACTTGGTCGAGATATTATCAAGTGTTTTCCAGCTTTAAAACAAAAGTTTGATGGAATCCACACGATTCTAAAAGAATATTCTTCGGTCGTGATGAAGATATTCAAAAGTGAAATGGAAGAACGCAAATTTCGAGCCAATATTCGGAGAACAAGAAAAAAATTAAATATTCACAGTGGAAAATCTGATGAATTAAAAAAATTAGTTGAGTTATTGAATGTTAAACAGAACCCAACTGAAGATAAACCTTCAATTAATGTGGTTTTGTCCAATGTCGAATTAGTCCAAACAGTTTCACAGAGTACTGATGAAATCCAAAATAAAATTCCTTCAGTAATCGAAGATAAAAAATTAGTTGAAAAGAAGGTATCATTTATAAACGACAATTCGATTCATATAAATTCAATTGAACTGGTGAATGAAGTTGAAATGGATTTTGAACAAGCAAAACAAGCTATCGAATCCGAATTTCAAAAAATTTCCGCTCATTCTGTTACCGATTTGAAGCCTGAAGTTAATTACGACTGTGCGTTCAAAATCGATTTTAAAGAGGTTAATCAACGACCGATCCGATGTAAAAGTCGTCCTCTACCATACAATCTAAAAGAAAAAGTTCGACTCGAGATTGATAAGCTCCTCAAAGCGGGAATCATCCGAGAGAGCAAGAGCGAATGGTGTTCACCGATAAGAGTAGTCGACAAACCAGATGGTTCGATACGGCTCACAGTGGACTACAAAGAACTAAATAAAGTTATTAAAGATGACAACTATCCGATTCCGTCGATCAGTGACATGTATAATAAAATCACTGAATCCGATACGTTTACAAAAGCCGATTTGAAGTCAGCATTCCATCAAATTCCAGTGCACAAAAACTCAATCGAATACACAGCTTTTATTTGCGAATATGGAGTGTTTGAATATGTTTCAATGCCAATGGGTATTAAGACAGCTCCAGCGTGTTTTCAACGATTTATCGAGAAAACACTTAAAAAATTTATTGACAATGGAACACTTGGTGTTTTTTTCGATGATACGATTATTCATTCGAATTCAAAAAAGAATGGTCTCAAATTTCACGTGGACACAGTGTTGGATGTGTTGAATACGTTAGAAAACCGAAGGCTGAGGTCGAAAGAAAATATATTTTAGATTGTTCTCCATATCTTGGCAAAAATGACGATCGACGAAGTGATATACTTTTAGGAGAGTATGTTGTCGAAACACTAATGAAACTGACAATAAAGGGTTATTGCATCACAGCAGACAACTTTTTCACTTCTTTGAAATTGGTCGAAAGCTTGTTAAAACAAAATACGACATTTATCGGAACTGTGAAGAAGAACAAGAGGGAATTACCGTCAGTTATCCATGAACGACAAAAATTACATGACTCCCTTTTTTTTAAAAATGCAAAAGGGTGCACTCTGACTTTATATCAGGGTCGTAAAGAACAGAACGTCGTTTTATTTTCTTCGTTTCATGAAAAAGTTTACGCCATACAAAACAACGAAGTGAATTTACCGAGCGTGATTGATTCGTATAATAAAACAAAAGGGCAAAGTAAAAATTTTGCTCAAATTTCAATTTGCTCATTTGGCTCAAAAATATTAAATACGCAATTCATATGCACTGCAGGTCACAGAACTAACTTAACTGTTAAAAGATTCATTTTTACATTTAAAAAAAAGGATAGCCTTCTGTATTCTTGCAATGCATTAAATTGCGTATTTTAATTTCTTGAGCAAAATGAGCAAATTGATATTTGAACAAAATTTTTACTTTGCAGAACAAAAGTCGGTGTTGATCTTGTAGATAACATGACACGGTTAAACTCAGTTAAATGTAAGACGAGACGTTGGCCAGTACAATATTTTTTCAACATTTTTAAAAGGGCTGGAATTAACAGCTGGATACTGTTCAATTGTTGCTTCTAATCATTACGAAGTTAATTATCTCAAAAAAAATTAAAATTTGCATAATTATACTCGATTTAATTTTATTATAATCATAAATATCAAAACTATCACCTTACCCGACTTATAGTTTTGATGTGAAAATTATGAATTTTATATTTTAAAAAGTATATGATAAAATTTTTAAAATATACTGACAAAAATCAGTGGGACTCATCCCCCCTATTCGAAAATTCATTTTTTCAAAATTTTTTGAAAAATTTTCTGTTGAATTTTAAATTTTAATGCATGTCCTCGCCAAATTATGATTTTTTTCAAAAAATTAATTTATAATTATTTTTTTAACATTTATACATGCATTAAAAATTTTTCACTAAAAATTTAACTTTTCTTTCCCTAAATCAACCAATCATTTATCGATAAAAAATTCTTTGAATACTACAGCTGATCGAGCAGCTAAAGAAAACAAAGCCCCGTACGTTTTCTCATGGATTACCAGGAACGACCAAAAGTTTTTTTTGTTTTAAACAAGACCCTCTTTTTAAGTAAATTCTATCTATTTGAGTAACATAAAATTTTTATCTCCAAATTCATCGGTCAAAATTCATCTACTAGTATTAAAGCATCTTCTAATTTTACAAATTCTGAGTCGTTAACTTTATGTGACTAATTACCGTAAACGCTCGCAAAATGTCCCTCGGGTTTAAAGAAGAAAGACTATTTTTAAACATTTGACTTCAAATTTTGTTTTAAAGATCAAGTATCGGCTTTACTTGTCTTTAAATCAAGATGGGGAAAGGACCTAAGAGAAGGGACAAATAAACAAAACAATAATATAAATTATAATATTTTATTTAATAACTGGCCGCTTCTAGCCTTAGAATAATAAAGAAGACAAAAGAGAATACTAATTATATAGAAAAATAATAATGAGATCTCGAAACTAAATTATTCAAAATTATACACTGTGATTTTATACTTGAAATATTCAGTCGTTAACTGTATAGTTTTCAAGTATACACAGCAAAAGTTAATACTCTTTTGGAAAGTAGATGTAGTAATAATGATGACTATAACATACCTCCCCCCTGAGTTTGAAAAATTAACCGGGAAAAGAAAAAGAATACAATTTTTGAAAGTTATACAAAAAGTGAAAGAATTGGTTCAAATTATTGACCATTCCCCTCCCCCCTGAGTTACAAAATTTAAACAAAATAACAAAATTTTAAAAATAAAAAATTTTTTCCCATTTCCAATATCCATTCCAATTTTCATACCAAGTTTCATCCATTTTTTCATTCACTGTGATCCACTAAGGCGTTTGATTACACGTTTCAATTGTTTGTTTTCGCCTCTCTGGTCATCGAGTTGGTCTTCTAGTTGGGCGATGTGAGATCTTGCATCATTTAATTCGTTGGTCAGTTGGTCTATGTCGTCGAGCAATTCGGCCAATTTTCTAAAGCACTCATGCTTGACATTTAATTCATATTTGAGATAATTTTCGAGCTTCGCTATTTCGGCGTGCCTGTTTGATTTAAGGTCTGCGAGGGCCTTAATTTTCTCACCGTGATACCAGATTTTCTTCTGGTCATCTTCGGCTCGGTGCCATTGGGCTTCGTTAGAGGCGATTTCATTCACCTTTACGTTTAAAAAGTGGTCGTTAAACGTGATTGTTCGCAGCAACTTAGCAGCTTCACTGTGATTTTCCGGTCGATCGAGACGGCAGAAGGCAACTATTGTTGACCCTTCATGTTGGCGGCAATAGCTTGGGATTTTAATTAATTTCACTCGACCGAATTCATGTACCATTTTGTTTTGGTAAATCGTTTGATTTATTTTTCGTTCGAGATCGTCACGAATTTGGTTGATTGTTTTACTTGTAACCATTTTTCGATCGTCGGTTCGGTTTTGGTCGTTATATAAGGAGATATTTGTAATGTACAAATCATAGATGTCGTTCTGTTCGGCCATTTTTAGATTGTATCGGATACGCACACGGTGAAAAAAAAAAAATTTTTATTCTAGTTTAAATAATTGAAAAAAATAAATTTTTTGAAAACAAATTATTATAATTTTATAATTAAAAAAATTATTTTGAAAAAGTGTCAAAATAAATCAAAATAAAACGAAAAATTTCTTTTTGGTATACTTTATTAACAATTTGCGACGTTTCGGTAAAGCGAAGTTACCATTATCAAGCTGTTAATTGATCTAAAAGGGAAATACGATTAAAAATTCAAGGAAGATTTTTATGAAGTTTTAAATAAAATTTTAATATTTCAAAATTGAAACGCATATTTAATTAGTGGGGTTTATACTGCAAATACATATGTAATTGCAACCCCACTAATCGCTTGTTTTTCGAAACTGCGGATATGCTTGGATAATAAGAGTTTTGATTTCGTAGTTGGACTGAGAGTTCAACTGTTTGTTAAGAGACGGTTTACGTTTAAGAATGTGTAACAATTCTTTGATTCGAAGTTTCATATCTGTATCCGCTTTATCGATTATTTCGATGTTGTCGTAATCCATCAAGTGTCCACTACTCGATTCGTGTTGACAACATGATGATCCAATCGATTTCTTGTGTTCGTTTATTCGATACGATAAAATTCGTTTACATTTGCCTATGTAATTCGCGTCACACTCCTTGCACTTGATCTTGTAAACTACGAGTGATTTGTCTTCGTTCTTCTTGATGTTGTCTTTGAACGGGAAATAACTCGCTATTGTTTTTGGTGTTTGGTAGGCGACGTTAAAATCTACCTGAGGAAAATTGCTAATGACCAGGTGTTTTAGTCTTTTAGCGAAATCCTCGCATTTGTTGTTTGCGTAAGGTAGGACTATGTACCTTTTGTACTCTTGTGGCATGTTGTTCTCGTTTGTTGTCGTTTTATTTTTCTTGTTTTTGTATCGTTCAAACTCACTATGTATAATATCCTCAGGATATTGATTTTTGGCTAAAATGCACTTTAGTTTCTCGAATTCGAGGTCTTTATCGTTCGTTTCACTACAAATAGCTTCTATACGATTAAGTAGACAATGTATCAGACCTATTTTGTACTTCCTGGCTGTCAGGCTAGTCCAATTTAGGTAGACTCCCGTGAAAGTCTTTTTATGGTAAATGGTGGTTCCATATTTATCTATGCTCCTTTTTACTAGGGTATCCAGAAACGGTAGTGTACCATCCACTTCATGTTCGATTGTAAACTTGATATTTGGGTGTTGTTTGTTTAGGAATTCGAGACATTTGTTTGCATTCCTCTTGTTATTGAGTGTCGCAAACACGTCATCTACGTATCTTTTCCAAAGACCTATGCCTAACTCTTGGAGTTCGTTCATATGTCTCTTTTCGAATTCCGACATGAAGATATTGGCAAACAAAGGACCAAGTGGAGAACCCATTGCTACCCCATCGACTTGATCATAATACTCTCCGTTAAACTGAAAATGTGATTAAAATTTTATTTCAAACTTCATAAAAATCTTCCTTGAATTTTTAATCGTATTTCCCTTTTAGATCAATTAACAGCTTGATAATGGTAACTTCGCTTTACCGAAACGTCGCAAATTGTTAATAAAGTATACCAAAAAGAAATTTTTCGTTTTATTTTGATTTATTTTGACACTTTTTCAAAATAATTTTTTTAATTATAAAATTATAATAATTTGTTTTCAAAAAATTTATTTTTTTCAATTATTTAAACTAGAATAAAAATTTTTTTTTTTTCACCGTGTGCGTATCCGATACAATCTAAAAATGGCCGAACAGAACGACATCTATGATTTGTACATTACAAATATCTCCTTATATAACGACCAAAACCGAACCGACGATCGAAAAATGGTTACAAGTAAAACAATCAACCAAATTCGTGACGATCTCGAACGAAAAATAAATCAAACGATTTACCAAAACAAAATGGTACATGAATTCGGTCGAGTGAAATTAATTAAAATCCCAAGCTATTGCCGCCAACATGAAGGGTCAACAATAGTTGCCTTCTGCCGTCTCGATCGACCGGAAAATCACAGTGAAGCTGCTAAGTTGCTGCGAACAATCACGTTTAACGACCACTTTTTAAACGTAAAGGTGAATGAAATCGCCTCTAACGAAGCCCAATGGCACCGAGCCGAAGATGACCAGAAGAAAATCTGGTATCACGGTGAGAAAATTAAGGCCCTCGCAGACCTTAAATCAAACAGGCACGCCGAAATAGCGAAGCTCGAAAATTATCTCAAATATGAATTAAATGTCAAGCATGAGTGCTTTAGAAAATTGGCCGAATTGCTCGACGACATAGACCAACTGACCAACGAATTAAATGATGCAAGATCTCACATCGCCCAACTAGAAGACCAACTCGATGACCAGAGAGGCGAAAACAAACAATTGAAACGTGTAATCAAACGCCTTAGTTGATCACAGTGAATGAAAAAATGGATGAAACTTGGTATGAAAATTGGAATGGATATTAGAAATGGGAAAAATTTTTTTATTTTTAAAATTTTGTTATTTTGTTTAAATTTTGTAACTCAGGGGGGAGGGGAATGGTCAATAATTTGAACCAATTCTTTCACTTTTTGTATAACTTTCAAAAATTGTATTCTTTTTCTTTTCCCGGTTAATTTTTCAAACTCAGGGGGGAGGTATGTTATAGTCATCATTATTACTACATCTACTTTCCAAAAGAGTATTAACTTTTGCTGTGTATACTTGAAAACTATACAGTTAACGACTGAATATTTCAAGTATAAAATCACAGTGTATAATTTTGAATAATTTAGTTTCGAGATCTCATTATTATTTTTCTATATAATTAGTATTCTCTTTTCTCTTCTTTATTATTCTAAGGCTAGAAGCGGCCAGTTATTAAATAAAATATTATAATTTATATTATTGTTTTGTTTATTTGTCCCTTCTCTTAGGTCCTTTCCCCATCTTGATTTAAAGACAAGTAAAGCCGATACTTGATCTTTAAAACAAAATTTGAAGTCAAATGTTTAAAAATAGTCTTTCTTCTTTAAACCCGAGGGACATTTTGCGAGCGTTTACGGTAATTAGTCACATAAAGTTAACGACTCAGAATTTGTAAAATTAGAAGATGCTTTAATACTAGTAGATGAATTTTGACCGATGAATTTGGAGATAAAAATTTTATGTTACTCAAATAGATAGAATTTACTTAAAAAGAGGGTCTTGTTTAAAACAAAAAAACTTTTGGTCGTTCCTGGTAATCCATGAGAAAACGTACGGGGCTTTGTTTTCTTTAGCTGCTCGATCAGCTGTAGTATTCAAAGAATTTTTTATCGATAAATGATTGGTTGATTTAGGGAAAGAAAAGTTAAATTTTTAGTGAAAAATTTTTAATGCATGTATAAATGTTAAAAAAATAATTATAAATTAATTTTTTGAAAAAAATCATAATTTGGCGAGGACATGCATTAAAATTTAAAATTCAACAGAAAATTTTTCAAAAAATTTTGAAAAAATGAATTTTCGAATAGGGGGGATGAGTCCCACTGATTTTTGTCAGTATATTTTAAAAATTTTATCATATACTTTTTAAAATATAAAATTCATAATTTTCACATCAAAACTATAAGTCGGGTAAGGTGATAGTTTTGATATTTATGATTATAATAAAATTAAATCGAGTATAATTATGCAAATTTTAATTTTTTTTGAGATAATTAACTTCGTAATGATTAGAAGCAACAATTGAACAGTATCCAGCTGTTAATTCCAGCCCTTTTAAAAATGTTGAAAAAATATTGTACTGGCCAACGTCTCGTCTTACATTTAACTGAGTTTAACCGTGTCATGTTATCTACAAGATCAACACCGACTTTTGTTCTGCAAAGTAAAAATTTTGTTCAAATTTCAATTTGCTCATTTTGCTCAAGAAATTAAAATACGCAATTTAATGCATTGCAAGAATACAGAAGGCTATCCTTTTTTTTAAATGTAAAAATGAATCTTTTAACAGTTAAGTTAGTTCTGTGACCTGCAGTGCATATGAATTGCGTATTTAATATTTTTGAGCCAAATGAGCAAATTGAAATTTGAGCAAAATTTTTACTTTGCCCTTTTGTTTTATTATACGAATCAATCACGCTCGGTAAATTCACTTCGTTGTTTTGTATGGCGTAAACTTTTTCATGAAACGAAGAAAATAAAACGACGTTCTGTTCTTTACGACCCTGATATAAAGTCAGAGTGCACCCTTTTGCATTTTTAAAAAAAAGGGAGTCATGTAATTTTTGTCGTTCATGGATAACTGACGGTAATTCCCTCTTGTTCTTCTTCACAGTTCCGATAAATGTCGTATTTTGTTTTAACAAGCTTTCGACCAATTTCAAAGAAGTGAAAAAGTTGTCTGCTGTGATGCAATAACCCTTTATTGTCAGTTTCATTAGTGTTTCGACAACATACTCTCCTAAAAGTATATCACTTCGTCGATCGTCATTTTTGCCAAGATATGGAGAACAATCTAAAATATATTTTCTTTCGACCTCAGCTAAAACCCAAGATTTGATTCCGAATTTGTCCGGTTTTTTTGGCATATATTGTATAAAAGAGCAACGATTTTTAGATGTTAACAACTGCTCATCTACTGTCAAATGTTGGCTTAGGCGATAGCAAGCTTGCGAATATTCAACAAATTTGTTCAACAATTGACGAACCATACAAAACTTATCAGAAACAACTCGTTGGGAACGCGTCGATTTTTCATCAAATCGTAAATACTTCATCAATGGCAAAAATCTATCTCTAGGAATTGTTTTCGCTATAATTGGAATACCAAACTCTTTGCTCCACATTGATTTTACCGGAGTATTTGGACAAAAAGCGAATAAACGCTAAGACATCGTCTTTGGTAAAAGAAACATTTTGGTTTTGAGCATTTGCATTTGAGCAATAAACAATCAAATTTATCATCGTTGTGTCAAAAATCATAAAAAATGCTGACAGCCTTGATCTATCAATGCCTCTTGATGCGTAACTTGTTGGGCCAGGTTTTTAATTGAAAGCAATCTTTTTTCGCAATTTAGTCTCTTCACCATTTTTCAACTTGGTCCAAATCACGCCACTTTTGCTTGTTTTGTCGAGATTCGGTTCAAACTTTTCCGAGGCATTTCTTATTGGAGCTTCGATAGCGTCGTCAATATGACTGTTTATGTCGTCCGTTTCACTTTCATCATCATTTTCGGACAAAACACCTTCAGTGGTATCTAACTCATCGAATTCTTCAAAAAAGTTATCATCATCAGCATAATCGGCATCATCTTCGTCTGATTGAATGGATTGGGTGTCATCAGCATTTTGAAGAAGTTCAAGGGCTTTTCGGGCGGCAAGTCTTGTTGACATTATAGAATTTTAAAGATTTGAATTATAAATTATATTTAGGATTCAAAATTGATTAATAATTGTCAGATTTAGAAAAAAGTTAAATTAATTTTGCCTTTTAATTCAAAAAGTGTCAATTTGACACCGCAGGGCTTTGCATATAAATATTTTTTTTTGCGAAAATTCTTTTTTTTTATCAGTATCTGGCTTTTTAAATTATATTTATTTAGATTTATAAATAAAAATGAAAAAACAACTCTTTGTTCATTGATTTTGAAAATTATTTAAGGAAAATTCCCTAAAAAGTTTCAAAATGACACCGCCGTCCATTGAGTGTTAAACGATCATTCAAACTTTTTATTATAACTAGAAACCCACTCAATGGTAAACGAATACAAAAAAAAAAACATAACTTTGTTTCGGGAATTTAAATCTTATTAACTTTAGACTTTTTCTTTTTTTAAATATTTGTTTCTTCGATAGTGATTCATTTCCCTTGTATTTCCGTAATTTCTATTCGACAAAAGCTATTGAACACGTAAAAAGATTGAAACTTAATCAAAACCTAAATCTAAGGCCACCCAATTTATCTGAAGGACTTTTGATCTTAAAGGTAAATCCTGAATTTTTTTAAATCACACGAAAAACTGTCAAAAAATAAGAAATTTTTTTTTGAACTGGACTTTAGTTTCGATCAGCAATAGAGAAACCCAAACTTCCATTTTTTATATAAGTATTATTGACATCAGTTCAAATGATCTTTAGTTATATTTTTGTCTTTGACAGTTTTCAGTGAGGTGTTATCTTTTCTTACTTTTCGGAACACGATGCAGCACAGGGCGAGTGTTTTTGTCGGGAATAAAAAAACTAACACTTTAGGACATTCTTAGCGTTTAATACATATTTTGAGGATGTATAGAGAATTCATCTAATGATAAACTAAATGACGAATTGTATTCAATTAGCTCAAACTTAGAGGAGAACAAAATTACATCCCCGTAAATTCAGCAAAAGTTGCCTTTTTTAAGATAAATACCAGAAGATCCTCATTCTTTTCAAAATTAATCATTTTTTTAAACATAAATTTTGACATGGAATTCTTTTTTATTACTTGATTTGAGCCAATCGCTTCCCCGCTGCATTGACCCTTCCACGATCCTTTTTTTAAGTCACCACAACTGCTAACCCAAATGAAACTGATTAATATTACTTTTTAATAGCGTGGTCGTTGCTATTAAATAATAAAAAAACAAAAACAAGTTTCGAATAAGTATTTTATTGAAACAAAACTAGAAACTGTCTCTCTTTAAATAGAAAGACAGGAAAAAGAAAGAGAGAGAAAGAGAGAGAGGGAGAAAGAGAGTAAAATGAGTGGAGGGGTGTTACATGTCTCCCCCTCTATCTAAGACATGGCCTCATGTCGGGGAAAAAATAAACTAAAAAAAACTAAACAAACAAAAAACCAAAAAAATATTTCAATAGAAAAACTAAAACTAATCGGCATCTACGACTTCGTAGACTTCGTCACTTGAGCCTTGTTCTTGTGAGGTTATTGGGCGGTTGAGTGTATGAAGAGCAAAGGCCGATCTAAATATCCTCGCTCTTCCCATGCCTAATTTGGGATGATCCCTTATGTCCGGGTTAAAATTCACAAATATCTTCGGATAACCGTTTATTGTTGGCGGGGCTTGAATGGGTTGAGTTGGCGGGGCTGGAATCTCTTGAATTGTTGGGGCTGGAGTTGGTTGAATTGTTGGGGCTGGAATTGGTTGAATTTGCGGGGCTGGACTTGGTTGAATTTTTGGTTTATAAACCTCCATAACCGATTCTGGCATCACTGTGAGGATCCGACGATTTAATGGGGTTCGCTTTAACATATCGAGTAGCCACCCATTATCGTGAGGCCTCCTCATCGAGACGAATAGAGTGATAGTGCGTGTTCGGGTGTTTTGTACGGCACGGAATCTCCCTATCCCCCCTCGGACTAGCCCTCCGTTATCGAGAATGTGGTCCTTAACCTCGTACTTTTCGATTTGGTCGTCTCGGATGTTGTCGATCCGAATCTCTATGGGGACGACAACAACCTCGCAGGGCACCACAACTTGATCCATTAAAATTTTCTTTTTTTTTTTTCTTCTGTTCTTTTTATTTGTAAATTTCAATTCTTTTACCACTTCGTCCATTTGGACTTCTTTTACGGCGTTTCCGGGTTCGCGATAAGTACTTGGAATTTCGGCTTCCAACTTCGTCTCTTTTAATTGTTTCTGTACCGGCATTTGTTTACTACCCAGAGCATCACGGATACTGTTTAGTTGAGATTTAACATCAGACATTTTGAAAGCAACGTCCAGACCCAATAGGCAATCATACACAAGTTTCTTCACAATAACGACTTCGACTTCGCCACTGAAGCTTTTGACTCTCAAATTAAATTTACTCGTTCCTATAACTTGGATTGGTCCTCCACTGCAAGTTTCGATCGTTGCATTTAGTGGCGTGAGCTTCCCATACCTCGTCGGCACTTATACCAAATTCTTTCGGCAATTATAGTCTTGACAGTACCCGTGTCAAATAAGAACTTTACCGGCTTGTTGTTAATTGTACAATCTCCAAAAATGCTATCAGTACATAACACACTGTTAATTAGAACATTTGAGACAGTCGGGGGTTGTTGACTTTGGCTATATTGCTGACCATCTCCTCTCATTGTTGCCATCTTGCTTATTCTAGCGCGACATTCGGGGATTACGTGTCCAGGTTTTTTATAATAATAACATGTCGCTTGCGAGACTGAACTATTCGGGGCGAACTGAGGCGATTGCATATGAAACGAACCATTGGCCGGTTGAGACATGAAACTGTTTTCTTTACTATAATGTTGAGAAGGTCTTGACATGTCGAAATTTCTTGCATCGTTCGAATGGTTTGTTGATGATGATTCAGCGAAATGTACCTCTTTCTTGTGTTGACGTAACGGAACCATTGCTTCGGACGCAGTGGTCTTCCAATTCCTCAAATTATTCATTAACTTTACTGTAAGAGTTAACGCCTCGAAACTATTTTCTGGGAGCTCGGAGGACAAATGCATCATTAAATACGGGTCATTGAGGCCATTTATGAAACGGTCGCGAACACAATGGTCTATATTAAAACCAACCGCTTCGTTACGAAAAGCTATTTTCGCCAACTTCCAGAGGTCTGCGAAATACGTTTTAGCATCCTCGTTTGCCTTTTGTCGTCTAATGTAAAAATTTGCCTTGGTGTCGACGTTGACCACTTCTAAATTACCAAACAACTTTTTCATCTGATCACCTAGTTCTTCAATTGAGAGAAAATAATCAGGAGTACAATTTTCGAAAATCATCATACATTCGTCATCTAGGCAAGACAATAGGACGCTTCTTAAATTTCCGATTGTGACTTTAGCACTTTTCACAAACAATTCGAAACGCCTCCACCAGATGTCAACTTCCATGTTGCTCGAATAGCGACCAGGTTTAAAGCACGCATCTTTGTATAACCATGAATCATTTTTGTTGGTCGAGACCGTTATCGGGGCGGACGTAAATAGAGTTGCGTTAGAAGTTTCAGACGGGTATGAGGAAGATCTTCCGGTGTTTGTTCCAGTTGTACGGTCCCAGCTTTTAAACAAAGAGTCGTCCTCACGTTTATCGATCTTAAGTGGGGTCAGTTTTGGCAGGGACGCACTAAAATTGAAGTGATTCTTCATTGCTGACGGCGGTTCAGGTGTGACCAAACCCTTTTCCGAAACAATATCACCTAAGAATCTTATTTTAGGAATCTTTCGTGGTATTGTGGCTTCTTCCGTGTCGCCTTCGTCATCTCCACTTAACGTGTTAAAGTTTAACGTCGAATTTACTTTCTCGAGAGATCTTTTTGAGCTCTCATCCTTGAACCACGCCTCGCCATTCGCCATCGCCGTTGATTCATTAATCTTAAGTGTCGAAACATTAGGTGAGAGAAGTTCATCCCTAACATGTTTCGTCTCGAATTTGTTTACAGGCGAGCCCTTGGGCTCGCTTCTTCGTCGTTCGACGCCTGGTTTTTGGAGCCTGAGGAATAGGAGTGCGCACGTGGCACCTACCATCATCGTCATCGCCATCGAAATAATGCCGTAAACCCCAAAAAAGTTAAAAATAACAAAAAAAATAACAAAACATATGGAAGTCAATAACAAGACTACAAATAAAACTAATGGATCAATAACTGAGTCCATGATTAAATAGGATACTTTTTTCCAAAAAAAACAAAAACAAATTATCGAAAAAAAAAAAATGGTAACAAGACTTTTTGTTAAAAAAGTTTTGCCGCTGCCACCAATTTAATAGCGTGGTCGTTGCTATTAAATAATAAAAAAACAAAAACAAGTTTCGAATAAGTATTTTATTGAAACAAAACTAGAAACTGTCTCTCTTTAAATAGAGAGACAGGAAAAAGAGAGAGAGAGAAAGAGAGAGAGAGAAAGAGAGAGAGGGAGAAAGAGAGTAAAATGAGTGGAGGGGTGTTACAACTTCTTCTCATAATTTTTTGTATTCGGTCTTGCAGAATGTAATTTAATATTTGGTCAAGATATAAACTTTTCGTCTTCTGTCTAATCTAGTTTTACCCCTTACTTTTGATTGGTACAGGAGAATTTTTGTGTTCGGACATGAAGTAACTCCCACTATTATTCTAAATATGGTTTTGAGGAAGATGTCTAATTTAGATAAGAGATCTTCCGAAAAGATTCATGTCTTACATCGTATTTTTGTGTCAATTAACAATTGAGACTCGTATAAGCTAATATTAAATATTTTTATTCTACCTGTAGATTATCTTTAGAAAACCGAAAATTCACACTTTTAAAATTCGTTTGAGATTTTTTTTGGTTTTTAATGATATTTCAAAGAAGTCGATAAAAAAATTGTTTAAATAAAAATCAGGTAAATTACTGATGATAAGAAAAATAAAGAGATAATTGATTAATTGAAAAAAAACAAAACAAACGTTGTATAAAAATCTTAAGTTGACTGGACTGTTACTTAAGTTGTAAAAAAATCTTCTTTTTTTTTTTTGAAAATTGAAATTAAAATTTTTTATAAAAAACAAAACTAAGTTATTCTTCTGTTATTTGTTCATCTATTGAATGGAAATGAGTACCAATGGTGATAATCATGGTTCTCTGTACACAGATTCCAATCAAGGAATTAATCCAGCAAGTCAGACTCATTTCTTGCCTTACCCACAAACATACATGCATTCAAACCAAAATTTAAATGTATACAATAATAGTTATGGTCTTTCAAATCCAAATCCAAATATAATTATGCTAAACACAAATATTCGTAAAAATAACGTAAACTAATATGCAAGCGATCCCACCTAGATGATCTAGTTCTTTGTCTAGATGAAATTACTCAACTCAGCAGGTCTGAATTTCAGAGATATTTTGTTGATTTATATAAAGAGAAACTCGAACTAAAGAGTATAAAAAATCGTTTGAAGTCTTTAAAAGACAAGTTGTTTAAAAGCTATCTAAAAATATTTGTTTAAAATAATTGATGATAAATTTTTTGAAATATTTGTAATATTATGAGTTGTCGTCAAAAATTCGGCGACAGGAATTATTGTTTTGTTTTTCGTATCGTGTGAAACCAATGAGTAGAAAAAAGGTCTTTTTTGATTCGGAATATTTTTATAGATACTTCCGGTTGCGTAAAAAAACCAAATACCGTTTACCTTGGAAATATCATCCCACATTTTTACCTAAAATAGATAATATATATCTGAAATATACAAAAAAAATTATAAATAATCACTTGAATATCTGATACCAATAAAACACCAAACGGATTCATTGAAATTTCTTGAATAAAACCAGTAAGACTGCTCGTGGAATTAACAATCAAGGAGTTGAGGTCAAAAATATTTTTTGCCGCAAAAGCGTCAGCAAAAACGTCAGTTGAGATACGATTGCGGTGAATATAATCATATTTAACCATTGATAAAAGACTTTTGTTTAATGATTTTCCTAAAAAAATTACGTTATTTTTAAAGTAACTAACATTTGAAACTTATAAATCTCACCTAAATGTTGATCTTCTTTATTTAAAATGATTTTTGATCTGACTGAATCTAACCCGTCTGAAATAATTTCTTTAGCTAAATCGATTCTATTTTTGTCACGAATCTGTTTAATCTTGTGCATTTTCTCATGCTTAACCAAAGGTTGTAGTGGATAAAGTTCGATTACAACAACATCACCAACTATTTGTTCTTTTTAAACAGCCTGATATTTTATACACCTTGTATTTATACATCTGAAAGTCCCACGCCAAAACGCTGAATATGATTTTTGACTTTTAGTTTTCTTAAAATAATTATAGATTGATTCCAGTCAACAATTAAAGCTTTTATCCTAAAGCTTTTTGCTCAGTAAGTTATCAAAACCTCTAACGAATCGTAGTCTTTCACCATGACCTGAAATGAAATTTTGACAAACGTTCCATTCATCTGGACTCAACTTTAATTGTATAGAACTTAAAATAGACTTATTATGATTGACAAAGCATCTTTTCACCATTGTTCTGTAGTTCCATGTGTCACAATCCCACCAGCTGTAAATATTGATGGCATTTTTAAAATCATCACAACCGAAAAACCTAGAAGCGATTTTCATCCATACATTTTCAATGTTATTGTTTATTCCAATTTTCGACAAATCATCAATTTCATCCTCCGTAATAATTTCAATTGTTCTTAACAAGCTTTGTAATCTCAGGTTTTGACATTTTTTTCAGTTGTAATTTTTTCAAAGTTCTGTTTTATAATAATTTCAAAAAGCTTTTTTTTCAACAATGTATATAACGATAGACAGATTTGCGTCTGAGGCAATGAAAAAGCTGCAATTGAATAAACGCAAGTTAAATAGAAAAACAAACGCATGCTTTTAAAAAAATTGGGAAGGGCAAATTTTTTTTTTCATTCATCATTCAAAAAAAAAAAGAAGTTTGATCATCAAACATATCAATTTTCATGTCAAGATGCCTCAACCGCATCTGAGAGAAAACTATTCTTCGTTTTCCGATTTCGATTAAATTTAAGGTAAAATTACGGACTTCTTATTTTGTATCTCATTTGAATTTAGAAAGCTAAAAATAATGAAAAATCATCAAAAAAATCGAAGTCCAGGCTCTAATCAAAATTTAAGTCCAGACTCTTTGGCGATTGCACATATTACGAAAAATATTATTTTAACCAATAGCATTGAGCGGTAATTTTATTTTTATTTTAAATTAATTTTACATTATTTCAAAAAAAAACATTAAAGACCCAGCATTGTGCTTAAAGAACAGCAAGATGATGCTATTATTGGTTTCAAAATTCAAAACATTAACATTAATAATTTTTCAACTCCGAAAATTCCAAAAATTGTTTCTAATAGCTTTGATTTTTCAAGAAGTTCGTAAACTTTTTTATTGATTCGTTTTTTTTTTGGCTTACAACAAAGGAAAGTTACTTTTCTATTCAGACGTCATACGTTCGACTTTCAGCAAGCCAATATTAAAAAATTAAGGAATAATTTAAAATTCGACTTAAATTTTTTTAAATTTGTAATTAAAAGAATCCTTTTGAGATCAAACAAAAGACTGAAGTTATTGAAAGAATGGAGATATCATTGGTAAACCTTGTATTGAAACTTGCATGTTTATAAAAATAATTTTAAAAATTTTTTGTTTAGAACGAAGCTCAAATTGAAAATATACTTAAAGAAATCGATAATGTTGAAGAATTGAAGGACTTTATTTCTCGTCTTAGAGACAAAAACTCATTCTTATTGAAAGAATCCAAAGAAACCGAAAGAAAATTAGATCAAGCTTTTCGTAACTTGGAAAAAAAAACAGAAGAGATAAAGGAAATTCAAAAGATGAAAGTATTTTTAGATAACGTTTCGTTGTTGAAGTAAAGGTTGCATCGCGAAGTAATATTCCGGACCCGTCTTATCTAATCACTCATTATCTAAGTTTCGCATGTCGTTAAATACAGTTAATCTTGCGAAAATGTAACGTTCAGTTCGGAACGCGTTCAGAACGTTACTTTTTTAAAGACTGTTCTGAACAAGTTCCGAAAGAACGTTACATTTTCGCAAGATTCACTGTATCCCAAAAGCATCTTTGTTGTAAGAAATGGTCCATACATGACAGGCTCACGAAAATGTAACTAATGTTTTATAAAACAAAAGATGTCTCAGAGCGTATACTTATTGTAATTTAACTTCAAGTTACTTCAACATACATTAAATAAAGTAACGATATGTCCGATGAGATGAGACGGTTTCGTCCAGCTAGTAACGTAACTAACGTTATATCGCAATTGAACCTTGAGGCCTTAACTAAATAAATAAAAATTTTACTCTAAAAAAAGCAAGCTGAAACAGACAGTGTGATGAAATATATAGATAGAATGAAAATGGATAAAAGGACTTATGAAGAAAGAATAGAAAAGGAACAGGACGAACTAAAAAAGATGGAAGAAGAAATAGACAAAACCAGAATAGAAAACGACAAAAAATTAAAAGCTTTGGTAAATGAAAATATCGACCAAAAACTAGAAATAGATAATCTAAAGAATGAGGTCCATAGACTTGGAAAAGAAAATAAAGAAGCAATGAAGCGAAACAAATCCCACTGGAAAAATTGTAATGGTAATGGGAACATAAATTCAAATAATCAAACACATTATTCCATGAAAAATTGTCCAATGTTCGACCAATTTGAAGAGGGAATAAAGATCATAAAAGGAGAAAATGAAGAAAAAAAGTTTAAAATATTGGAACTGAATTCGATGGTAAAGAATTTAGAAAAACAAATTATTGAGATTCGAAAAGAAAAAGTTTTTTTTTGCTTTATTTTTTTGAATGAGCTCACTTTTTCTAATTTTTTTTTTCTTAAAAGTTTACCCTTGAAAAAGAACTTGAGTCTAGAGGTGACACTTCAAAGACAGTAGAGGATCTTAACTCTTTGGTCAAGAGTTTGGAAGACCAAAAAGATCAAAAGGCTTCCGAAATTGTTGCGTTGAAAAAAGAACTCGAATACAAACTCAACCCCAATTCGAATATTAATGACGAACTTGTCTCACAAAATTTTTCATTGGAAAAACAAATTTCATCAATGATTCAAGAATATCAACAATCTTCTGATCCTTTTCAATTCAAAATTATTTATTACGAAAAACAAGTGCAAACTCTTAAAGAGAATATAGACAGGCTTTCAAATGAAAATGTTTGATCAAATCAAATCCTTTTTTTTTTTTATTTTAAATTCTTTTTTAGCTTTGCATCCATCAGAGAAACAATTTGTTGAATGAGAAAAACCATGAATATGTCCTTATGAATAACCGTCTTAACTTCAATTCAGTAAACAATTTTTTTACCCAATCAGCATCTGGTACTTCATCAAAAATGTCTAACCTAAAATCAGATTTCTTTTCAATTGGAACAAATTTTATCAAACCAGTAAAAGTTTTTTATTAACTCGTTAAATATTCTTTCTTTTTCATTTAAATTAACTTTTCTTTTTAGAATTCGGATTTAATAGGAGATCAACATTCAAAAGTATTTTTTAATTATGTTTACTTCCACTTTAAAAATTAAATTTTTATTAAAAATCACCGACCTCGATCTGTTTTATATTTAAAAAAGATCTTTGGTTTTTGGTTTTAGATATTAAGAATTTTTGAAATAGCCCTCTTTTAAAAACTAAATTTAAAGGACGTTGAAATGAAAAGTCATTCGGAAATTCCCAAAAAAAAGTGATTAAAATAAAATGAATTATTTTTTCAAGTTTTATCTTTATTTAACAAAAAAGTCAAACAGAGAAATTCACTCCATCGCAACAATTTATAGATGAGTTGACAAAAATTATGAGAATGAGTGGAAAAAATGACTATAAACAAAATCATTATCATTCAAAAAGTGTTATTTGTCAGATGTAAATAATTTTAACTTCTTTATTTAATAATTTTAACTATTATTCAATTATTTTATTCAAAAGGAAGAGGAACCCGGATCGAATACTATCACTTAGTCTTGTTTATGTAAATATTGTGGATCGGGATTCGAAAAAACATCTGGTTTAAATATTCATATTGGACGAATGCATAAATGTAGTAAATGCAGACAACTTGACGAGTGCAAATGTATTGGGGGACCTTTTAAAAAATAAATTTTTTATTCTTTTGTTCTATATTTATCTTAGACTCATGTTATTTATAATAAATCCATTTAATCAAAAAGTTAAAATTTTTAAGAAATTCTAAATTTCAAACAGTTTCAACTGGACTTTGCTTCCACACAAACCGGTAATTAACCATTAAAAATGAATCCACTCTGGATCACTTCAATTTAATCTGACGGACATAAACGTAATACACACTTCTCTCTTGAATACAAGATAGAATAGGACGATTGATTCCTCTTCTTTTGTTGATATTTATAAGGACTGATTAAATGATATCTGTGCAGTAAGTTGAATGGAATGCAATTAAAACAGGTATTCATCTGAGCTCGATGATAATGATGAGGTCCTCAACCGTCTTTGAATGTCACTTCTTGAAGCGAATTATCTTTCCAGGATAGATTTTTGAGTTTTATAGGGTATGCCTGAGTGTCTTTTATGACCCTTAATTGAAAATTTTCAGTCCTAATAGCTGTACGCGGAGTCTTAATGGATTAACATTTTGAAGCTCGTTATTTATTCAACTTCGTAAAGAATTTTTTCATATACCGCTACTTTAAAAAATCGCCCATGGGGGCAAAATTTTATCAAAATATTCAATAAAATGAAATAGCTTCCCAAACTTTTGGATTTCGTGTTATGATGCTACATAATCGAACGAGGCAATACGGTATATAGGTAAATTTACAAAAACAAATTCTCTTCAGAATCATTTAAATTTATTCTTTAATTTCAATAAAAGTTTTACGGGCTTGAGAATCCTACCTTAAATTTACAAGATATTTCTATTTGTAAAATAACTGGTCTTCAAGTAAATATCCGAAACAAAATAAAAATGCATTTTTAGTTTAGTTTTTCTATATCCATGCTAATTAGATTTGAATCCAACATTAACTAGAAATATTCAAGAAGTCTATCAAAGGCACTCAAATCGAGACTTATTTTTGGTTATTCCGAATTACCGAATCTTACTTTAGATTAAAAGAGACTCACGAGCTTGTTAAGGTTTTTAATTTGCCTATACCTTAATTTTTAACACAAATTAGATCAATCACCATTATTATACTCAAAAGTATAATAGTATAAAGAGTAAAATGAGTTGTAATTTTATACTGGTAAAAAGTATAGAAAATGAGTATATTCGGTTTTATTTCTATACTAGTAAAAATTATAAAAAATTAGACTTTTATAATTTTGAATTGGTTAATTATTGAATTTGGCAATGGAAGGCATCTGAAATTATAAATTTTGTACTGAAATAAGTGTTTTAGAGAAAAGTATTAAAAGTTTAAAAGTATAAGCTTTTATTCTTTATTCCACCTGGTAAAATATAATGAACACCCCTAGTTATAAAATTCTACACTAAAAATTCAAGTTAAAATTAGGTGGGGTGTTTTTGATACGTTTTTTTACATTAAAACTGTCCTCCTACACCCCCTCCCATACACACTAATAATGACTCAGCCTCCCACCCCCACCATCTGAGAAATCCTGACTCCTCCACTGCTAACTATATTTCTAATTATTCTTTGATTCATTAAACTTCTTTCATTCAATTTCTCTTGCATTAAAGTTTTAGTTTTCGATGCTAGACTTCTAGATTTCACTCTAGATCCATTTTCACTTGCCAACAGCTGAATGGTAAGCAAAATGAATAAGTGAAAATAAAACAAAATTTTCAAATGTTCGTATTTTTATTTGGTAAAAAAAATAAAAAATATTAAAATCAGGAGAAGGCTTTATCGTGTTGCAAAAACACTAAGGTCAAAAAATGACCAACCCTCAGCTGATAGTTTAAATCCATTTTAGTTTATAAAAATTTTTTTAAAAATTAGCCTTGATTCTTTTAAAATTTTAACTTATTTCATTGCTTTGATTGAATGACCATCAATTTTGAAAAAAAACAAATAACTGAATCGTTCTAAATCAATTGCGGAATCAATCCCATGTATCTTTTATTTTTAAGTTGAATATTGGAATCTGTTTTTTGAAAGTTCGAATAAAATTGCTTTGATTTGACGCTTACTATTGAAGCAAAAATTGATCAACTTTAATTTTACTTTTTTTTTTAATGAATGGAGTCAATCGACCCTCTGGGTTTGGCACTAGCTGTTCGTTTGTACTTGAAACTTGAAACTTGTCAACATCCACAGATATTCATTGGACCCGATTTGATGTCGAATTTGAAAGAAAAACTTCTAACAAAAGAGCCGCTTTGGATCAACATTTGAAAAAAAACATTTGTTAAACATAACATACATACATTATTTGATAACGACGAAACATGAGTGAATAAACCTATCGAATGTTTTCATTTCTTGAATTATTTTTCAAGGGTTAGCTTTTGGAAAAACAATTAGAACGAGTAAACACGACACGAAAATCAAGATAAAACATTTCTTTTCGTGGTTGACAGATGTCCGAATGTTTTCTTTTGTTAAATTTCAATTTAATCAAATTTCTTATTCAAATAAATTTGTTTCGATAGTCTAAAATTAAAAAAGGAACATTTTTCATTAATTTAATTTTAATTTTTTAAATATTATTAAATTTTAAAAATTAAAAAAGAAATTTTTAACAAAAATTTTTTGTTTATTAAAAAGTGTCTTTAAAGATGTTAGCTTTTAAATTTTCAACAGCTAACAAACAATTCAAAAACACAAATAAATGAAAATAAAAATTAACATAATTTTCTGCATTTAAAATAATTTTGCAAAAAAAAATAAATTTTTTTAAATGAAATCGAAAAAAAAGAAAAAAGAAAAAATTGAAAAAAAACTTGATTTTGCCATCGAATCGTAACTTTATTCAAAAAATAATTTCAGAATATGATGTTTGCTTTTTTTCAGAACACTGGTTGGCTCTGGAAGAAGAAGTAATGTTTAGAGAGCTGAGTAATGATCATAATTTTTTCTTTAAATCGAGTTTTTTAGAGTTTCAAGATAAAGAGAGAAGAGGTCGAGATAAAAAGATAAAAAGAGAAGAAGAGGTTAAAGATTTTTCGAGTTCACCACAATTTATTATTGGCGACTTTAATGCTTCATTTAATCGATTACCCGAAACAAGGTTCGATCGCTTACTTAAAAATTTTCTAACCGAGAACAAATTGTTTGATGTCATTGGTAGAAATCAATCACAATCCCAATTTACGAACAAAAAAGGTAAGTACACCGCTTCTATTGATCATATTTTAGTCACTAAGAAAGGACTTGAGACAGTCGTTAGCTCAAATGTTATTGATCTGTATGAAGATCTTAGTGATCATAAACCTGTTGCTGGGTCTTGTTCTTATGACCTTGGAGATCTTGATTTCGGTGCAAATCAAAATCCAACTAGGTCTTTCCATAAGTTTAATTGGAAAGACACTAATTTTGTGTCAAACTTAAGAATTAAGTTAATGAAATTAATCTCGATTTGTATACATTTGATCCAAGTTGTACTCTCACAGATCTCGTTGAGAAAATATTTTAAAATTAACAAAATGGTTAATAAAATGTGCTCGTAAGGCGGAAACTGAAACTTTCAATAATCGAATGTACGAGAAAATTTCTAATAATGAAAATCGTTTAAATTTTGTCTTACTTAAGCGTAAAAAATACGACTACCGGAGATACATTAAGGAACAAAGGAAAAAGATCCGTCAACAAAATTTTATGATATCTCGCCAAAAATGTTTGAAGATTGACAAATTATTAGATCAAAATCGAGATGAGTTTTGGAAGATTATTAAAAAATTTAAAATGAAACAGAATGCTCAAACAAATGATCATTTTAATGACGTGAACAAGTTTGCAAGTTTTTATGCCTAACTATTTTCGCATAAAGACAGAATCTCAAATGAGAATCAAGCCAAGATTGAAAATGATGTTAAGCATAAGTTCAATGAATCGTTAAAAGAAAGAGTTGAGAATCAGTTTAGTGTAACTAATGACAAGTCGGTTATTAGTAAACTAAAACTTGGAAAGTCTGTAGGAATTGATTACATATCAAACGAAATCCTTAAATTCGGTATAAATGACAAAGTAGCTTGTATATTAACAGTTTTTTTCAATAACATGGTCAAGCATGGGTACACTCCCGAAAATTTCAACATCTCAATAGTCACCCCTATATCAAAAAAAGGAGAGCTGAAAAATCTCGGTGACTTTAGACCGATATCTGTCTCAACTACTTTTGCGTCGCTGTTCGAGAGCCTAATTCTTAGTAAGACTGACTTTAATAAACTTATCAGTCAAAATTAATTTGGTTACAAACAAAAAATCTCAACAAAACATGCGTATCTCATCCTCTCCAAAGCCTTTGATAAACTTTGGAGAGCTGGTCTGTTTCATAAGCTCTATAGTAAAATAGATCTTTGGGCTTGGAGATCGATTGTCTCATATTATAATCAATCTAAAATAGTTGTCAAAATCCAACAAGGAAAATCACATATCCTTCAAAAAACAGAAGGGGTTAAACAGGGTGGTATATTATCCGCCTTTTTATTTAATTTTTTTATCAATGAAATGATAGAAAGCTGCTTAAAACAAGAAATTGGAGCAAAGATTGGTGAAACAAATGTCTCAATAGTCGCATACTGTGATGACATCTTAATCTTAAGTTCTTCAACATCCCATCTAAACAAGCTTTTAGACATTTGCTATAGATTCTCAAAAGAATGGAAAATGGAATTTAATCCGAGTAAGTCTTGTTATTCTTGTTTCGGTAATTCATCAAAAGATGCTGTCTATATGAATGGTATTTCCATTCCATTCAAGCAAAACTTCATATACTTGGGTTTTCCAATTGGTACAAGTGAATACATAATGGAATTTGTTGAGAAAAAATTTGGAAAAGTTGAGAAAAAGTTCTACTCCTTATTCACTTTAGGCTGTAGACCTAATGGATTGAAACCATCGACAATTGCACTAATCTACAAAAAATACTGCAAATCGATATTCAAATAAGGACTCAAACTTAAACTGAAACATGAAAAAATTATGAAAATTTTCAAAAATTTCAAAAAAACTCAAATCTGTTTAAAAAAAACTCGTATACTCGCAAAAAGTTAACGACTTCCATCGAACCTAATCCACCCTGAAATGCCACCAACGAAATCAAACTTTAAACCATCTCATGACGTCACCTTCAAGAACATCGACAGTGGCTAATCGGCTTGCAAAACGAACTTGATGAAATTAAGACCCAAATAAAATTGAATGTAACTAACAAAAATGAATGTACTATTGACCCAAACCATAAACCTAACGAATCTGAAAATAAGGTAAGTGAAAATTTTTGCTCAATAAAGAAAAATCCCCTGAACCAAGATCTTTCAATGGAAATAATAAATCTGATCGACTACGAAACGACACTGAGAATCGAAAGAAGTAACAAACTTCTTATTCATGGTCTAAATGAATCAAATCATGACGCCCATCACTTGAACAAGATCTTTAACTTTTTAAAACAAAAACCTCCTTTAAAATTTATACGTCTTGAATTAACAAACAAATGTGACAAATACCCGCGTCCAGTACTTTGCGAATTTACTGATAACAGATCAGTGTACGTAACCCTCAAAAAAGCACCTCGATTAAAATACTCGACTAACTACGTTAACGTTTACATTAACCCGTTCTTAACAAGTTACCAACGCCAAATCCAATCAGAACAACTAACGATCGAAAACTAATAATTAATCGAAATACAAAACATCAAATAAAGGAAGATCTAGCGATAAGTGAGACTAAACAGCGGATAGCATCAGCATCAACTTCAGCTTCTACTAACTCGGCTCCAATTAGACAACAACCGTTAACATTTGCAGCTATTATTAAACCGTTACCGCTAACCATTACGCTCTCAGACAAACCACCACCACAAACTGAATCAGCTTCAGTTAAACCAACGCCACCACAAACTGAATCAGCTTCAGTTGAACCAATGCCACCACAAACTGAATCAGCTTCAGTTGAACCACCGCCTCTAACAGTTGCAGCTCCAACCAAACAAACTAAACCAAACAATCAAGTTTACTCTCAACGAAGAACATCAACATCAGCCCCACTAAAACCGGCTCCAGTTAAACCAACACACCTAACTGGTATGGCTAATTGTAGTAAGCCGGCATATTCGATTAAGCAACCAGCTCAAACTAAAAAAAATCCAAATCTGATCATGAATGTATCGAGAATAGTAACGACCTAATCAGTTCACCTAACACAATCGATCTTACTGATGAGGCTAATGATATTTGGTTTCTTAATGATCTCCCTCAAGTTCGAATTAATGATATTGATGTATTTGAAAAGGATCTAATCACACTCAAACCTGGAAATAAAGCTAACGATACAGTCATTAATTCTTATCTCTGGCTTCTAACCGACAACATTAGGAAAGGCTGCCTTCCTATCGTCTCGTTTCTGTTCAATAATTCGACATGTCAAACGCGAGCGAAAAATTTGATTTCAAAATTCAGTAAAAAAATCTACGATTCTTTCATCATACCAATCTTTGAGGAAGATACGCAACATTGGTCATTAATCTTCATAAATTGTTTAAAGAAAGAAATAATCCATCTTGATTCACTTTTCGATCCCTCTTCCAGAAAAAACCTACTAAAATTATCAAGGATCAGAAATAAATTATCGATGCTATTTGATCAATTCCATGACATCTCCGAATGGGTTCTGGTAGATAAATATAACAAAACTATCCCCAAACAGACGAACGCTATTGATTGTGGGATCTTCATTGCAATCTTCGCGAGAAAATTGCTAAAAATGGTTGACGATGTTGATTTTTGTTTTAACACAACCGATGTTACAAACTTCAGAGATCATATGAAACGTGAACTTCTTGAAAAAAAAAATTCTAGAGTTTCAGTTCAACTCTGGGACGTGCTGACTAAGCCAATTCATAAGAACCTCAAATGCTTTGACTGATTTAATAGAATACTCGAAACAAGATTTTACATTTCTACATCTAAACGTAAACTCAATTAGAAATTAAATTATTGATATTCATGAGATCCTTAACAACGGTAACTATGAGATCATTTGTTTAAACGAAACTCGACTCGAATGCTCATTTCCAAATAAAACCTTTCCTAAATCCGTATTACAAACTTTTTCGGTATGATCGCCCACTTGATGACCTTAAAAGTACACCCGGTGGTGGTATAATAGTTTATGTAAAAAAGAGCATCAAAGTCTTGAGTCACAAAATCAGTTCCTCAAAATTCGAATTTATTTCAATTCAGATCCAAAATAAAAAAAAACAAACACCTATTTGTACAGACCACCAGATTTTGATGAAGAACTATTCTTAGACAATCTAGAAGAATTTTTGTTCTCAATCAATCTTGAGCTTCCACTTTTTGTTGTCGGTGATCTTAACATCGATTTTAATCGATCTCATTCTACACAACGGGACTCTCATAAAAGATTGCAGAGTGTTGGATTGCCTAATTAGTGACCACTGTTTTGTTGCTGCAAAATTAGAGATACCAACCGTTATTAAAAAAAAAGCATTCTTCTATGGCCGTAAGCTTACAACAGATAGACTGAACCTAATTATCAATGAGATAGGTGAATTAAATGGTAGAAAGTTTCTCGAAGATGATATTGAGAACTCTTGGCTCTTATTTAAATACTCAATAACAGTAATACTAAATAAGTATGCACCCGTGGAGAAAAATTCCTTCGGAGTGGAAAACAGCTGTTGTCACCCCGCTGTTTAAGAACAAAGGGAGCGAGACTGAGATGAACAATTACCGATCCATATCAGTCCTATCACCTATTTCAAAGGTATTCGAAAAAATCATCTATAAACAGATCTTTAAATACTTTTAAGTTAACCAATTATTAGTCGACAATCACATGGCTTTAGACCTGGGAGAAGCTGTGAGACAGCCCTTCATACAATCATATCTCAGATGAAAAAAATTCTAAGTGAACGTACAATTGGCCTTTTTCTCTTCATCGATTTCAAGAAAGCTTTCGATATTATTGAATCGATCCTATTGCTATTGAAAATGGAGCGGTATGGCTTTGATCAGAATTCATTGAAGTTAATAAAAGAATATTTTCAGTCACGAACTCAAATAGTCAAAATCCAGAATTTTACATCAAGTTCGAAAGAAGTTGAATAATGGACCAAGGACACTTCCCGCAAGGAAGTGTCCTTGGTCCATTATTCTTTTTAATATTCATTAATGATCTAGTAATGTTTATTTTGAACTTCGATGCAAAACTTTTTGCCGACGACACAACACTATCTATGACTGATCAAAAAATTGGAAGAGAATCTCTAATTAACTAATTGATCTATATCGTTTATATTGTGTTTATGCCAATTCTATTTGTGAATATTTTAATCGGTATTTCGATCGGAGAAGTTCAAAAATTACTCGAAAACAGTCAAGTAGAGGCTATTAGAAATAAAGTTTCTTATATACCGTAAACCTCCGATAGATGTCCATGTGGTAAATACGTATTTATGGACAATTTTTGACCTAAAATTATCCCGGTACATATGAAGATATCTCATAAATACTTTTGTAAAAGGGTTTAAAAAGATTTTTTACTTGGTGGATATCACTAAATAAAATCAATTAACTGTCCGAAAACTTTCTATAGATGTCTCTGGGACAAATGCGTATATTTTTTATCTAAAAAAAACAAAAAAAGCAAAAAAAATGTCTATCGAGGGTTTACGGTAATGAAATTTGAAAATTTAAAACGTATTATCCAAAAAGATGAAAATACAACATGCAAAAAAATTCTATTGGCTCCAATTAAATTATTTTTCAAACTTAAAAGTCCTTGTAAATTTTTGAATAAACTCTGTTATTGTATGGTAAAAATCAAAAAAATAATTAAAAAATTAAGAGAAAAAGATAAATATCGTCTAGATAAAGCCAAAAACACAAATGACAAATTTAATAAAATATTAAATGCAATAAGTGAATTAGAAAAGAAAACAGATTCCAAAATGAAAATATTAGAAACAAAAATAATAAAAACTATTTAGCTCTAAAGGTTATTCACTTTTGGACCTTACTTATAATTATCACGCAGATGTTTTGGTTCCCCGGAAAAAAATAAACGGATAACATTTTTCGTTTAAACGCGTTTTGAATGTAAACCCGTTTAAACGGCTATAAACTTTTTGTTTAAACGCGTTTTTGGAAATTCTTCAAGTAAGTGATTAAACGCTCAAAAACGAATATAGAAAACCCCGTTTCAACACATTTCACTTATGATCGATAAACAAAATTGGATATCATCTAAAGAAAAAATATTTCCGGGTTTTTTTCTTAGTAAATTGAAAAAAAATTACATTTTTTTTTTACTAATTAACATATAAAAAATTACATGAAATGGTCAGAAATTAAGTGGGGGAGGGGGTATATGACGAGAAAAAAATTGAAATCAAAAATTTTTTTTCAACTTTGATAAATTATAGACTCCATGAGAAATTTTTTTTTTGAAAAAAAATAAAAGCGATTGTTTAATCTCATATATTTTTAAAAAGGACCTTGTGTTGAAAATTTTTCTTACTGACACCCCCTGATTAACCGTTAAGAAAATAAATTCATCGATATTCTTAACTTCAGATTAGAATTAAATTATGATAATGAATCAAGATAAAGAAAAAAAGACTATCTTTTTTGTCTCTTTTCGAGTTTATTTTATTTATTGAATGCGGTAACTCATCTTTGCTTTTTTTAAAATTCTTTTTGTTATTAATTGATTGAAATATCCAATATTTTTTTTCTCATAACAATTATCATTGTCGGCTGTTCAACTTTAAAAAATAAAATTAAAAGTTTAGTCAAATTTTTAAAATATCTAAAAGATCTACCTAAAAGATCGTTTAAAACAGTTCTTGTTAAGTGAAAAAAACAAAAAATAACGGAAATATTTTTTAGGCCCCGCCTTGAAATTTCGATATTTAAGTGATTGCAACTTTTCAAATTTTTCATTATTTTTCAAACCAAAATAAAATTTAAAATTATTTTTCAATTTTTCAATAATTTAGAATATCTTTTTAAACCAAAGTAAATTTCAATATAAAACTTCAACTTCAACATTTGAAATAACTTTTTCTTTTTTTCGTTTATTTAGATTTCATGTTTTTAATGCAATTATTTGAAAAAGATTCTCTACTTTGAAAAAGTCACATTTCAACCAGTTCTTATTTAAAAAATTCATTTTTTAACACTTTAACAATTCTGAGCGTAGATCTAAATTCTTTTAATTATCTACAATCGAATTTAAACCAAAGCTGACCAAAGGAGATTATTCTTCCCTAAATAAAATTGAAAATTTGACTTACTTAAAACTCGCTTGAAAATTTTTGAAATTTTAAAACTTTGATTCTCATCCATTCCACTTAAATGAAATTTTTGAAGCGCTTGATAAAATCTTCTTTCTCTATTTATATTATTACACTACTTGAACATGCTTTTTAACTCCGGATAGCAATAAATAATTGCCCATAAATTCATTTTAGAACTGGTTTGTTCATGACACTAAGTGTTAATTCGTTTAAACTCGTTTTATTCGAACGCGTGTTTTCGCGTTTAATACTGTTAAAAAGTTACGTTCCTTAAACTTACTATAACGCCAAAAAACGCGTTATTTAACTCGTTTAAACGCATTTTTAGTTGCGTTATAACGCGTGTAGAAACTGCGTTTATTTTTTTTCGGGTCATCATTACCTAAATATTGATTTTGATGAAAGTCCTAACCATACCGATGCCGGTTCGGATAAGAGAATTGCAGGCGGACTCTTATCCCGGAAAGTAAATAAAGTAAAGAGCTTGTTTTTCGAAGATTTTAATCCTAAAAAAATAGAATCAATCGAACTTAAACATTTGGAAAAGTTAATCAAGTCATTTGGTGGAAAAACTGGAGATCATCAACTTAGCTCAAAATAATAGACTAAAAGAGTCTGATTCGACCATTGGCCAACTTATCAATGTTAGATTATTTTAATTTCTCATTTGATAGATAGATCGTTTTTGATGATGGGTGTATTTTTCAGAGTGTTTGCACACTCTTAATAGACATTGAGCTGTGCTGTTACTAAGTTTATTAAAAAGCAAGGTTTTTGTTTTAAATTCATGATGATGAAAAAAAATAGGAAACATCTTAAAAAATATTTTAAGAATGATTCATTTGATTTTATTAAAAAAGTGAATTAATTATTAAAATATCTAAATCTCTAGTATTTTATTGTTTTATTTGGATTTTTAGATTCTTGTCTTCTAATTATGTAACTTGATATGTCTAGTATAAAAGTGAACAAATAAATAAACACACCAACACAAACAGCTACACTTAGAGACGACTCAACAAATTTTTTTATTATTTGAATTTCTTGATCTTCGATCTCACAATCAGTTCCTTTATAACATGAACACACCCCACTTTGACTGGTCTCATTTACTTGACATACACCGTTGGATGAACATGTCTTGTTAACACATGGATCATTTATTCTCAATTCACATCTTTTACCTTCAAATAATCTTGTACAATTGCATTCAAAATCAAAATTAATACTTCCATTTTCTACATTTATTTTTTATCAATTCATTTAGCACCGTTTAAACATTGCATTAAATCACAAGGACTAACACTTGACCCACACGTTGCTCATGTACGATCATCATCACAAACACATGAATACTTTTTATCGTTTGAAGACTTACATGAGCCTGTATTCGAACAATTACCGAGACAATCACTAATGTCAATATTAAGTCGAAGTAAAAGCAACATTTTGTTTACATCACTCAAATCAAAATATGTATCATAATTTATGGCAACATAATCTTTACTCTGAAGAAATTCATTATTTTCAAAGACTGTGACCATGTAAACACCACTTGTGTGGTATTAATGAAAGAGACTTATTTTATTTTCTTTAGTAATAATTGTTTCATTAATCATGTCTCCAAAATCGACCAAAACATAATGATTGACGAGTACAGAATTAATAGTTATCTCACATTTAATATTATGTTGTGATATCATTAATTTAGGATTACAATCGATAGTGATATTACTCAAAAGTAAGAAATTGGATAAGCTGTAGGCCAAGATTGATTTCGATGTTTGATTGGAATAAATTAGATTTGTTGAACTTGGTATCTTTGTTAATTATTAGAACTTATTGAGCTCAAAGTTGGTTTTGTTGTAAATTCGGTTAGATTATTTTACAAAAATTATTTTACTAAAAAGCCAAAGCATTTTCATCAAATTTTTAAAAAATAAAATTTTATTTTTACTGAAAGCAAAAAATTGATTAATTTATTGATAAGAGACTTTAATGTCTTGTTAATATTTTATGTTTTTCATATTTAAATTGTGTTTACTTATTTTTAAATAAAAATCGGCTTCGAATCTTGTCATATTGGCTTTGACCATTACAACGTATACGAGCCTGTAATATTAGTATCAGTTTAACTGCGGCTCGATAAATCGAGTTGAGCCATACGGCTATAGTTCTTAACAAATTCTCAATTAATGCCCATTGAGTGATCCCTTAAATTGTATGACCCTTGACCAGATTGAAATCACCTCTTCCTTGTCTAGTGTCCATATCTGTCATGTTGAATCTCATAAGTCTTTCTTAAGTTAGGTTTGAGAAACCTGGAACCAATCTTGTAACCCGGCGCTGCACCTTTTCAATTTCTTGTTTATCCTCCTCCAGAAATGGACTCCACAGTCAAACGGCCTAGTCTAAATGAGGTCTTACAAGTGAACTGTATAACAATCTCATAACGTTTAGATCTAGGTTTTTGAAATTTTTTGGAATAATAACAAGGATTTTATTGATTTTATCGTCCACAGCAGTGTCATATGTGTGTTTCCCATCCTTGCTGAAGAATTCGAATTCGAATCCTGGATTTTGCGTCCCAATATGCATCACATTACACTTTTCATTATTTAAGTCACATGACCAAGTCATCGACCAGTTGGATATTGAATCGATAACGTAAAGGCGCGATTTCTACGACATGTCGTTAAATTCGAAATTCGATTATAACGACATGTCGCAAAAATCGCGCCTTTACGTTATCTGACTTTAAACTTAGGTTATCGGCGATACTTCTAATTACTGCCAACAATTTTGTATCGTCTGCGTACTTTTTTGATCAAACAATCCACTAGATCGTTAATAAAAATTATGAAAAAAATCGGGGACGATTAATAACAGTTTCAGTGCTGTGGCAATAGCGACAACGAGGTAATAAAAATACTCTTTAATTAATTATTAAAGTGTTTCTACTGTCATGAAGTATGCTTGTAATTTTTGGAAAAAAAATCCAAAATAAATTTAATATCGAAGTTGGATTGACTTTTGGTGTTGCTGTTTTTGATGTGTTTGTAAAAAATTGTTGAATATCCAGAACAACAAAAAAAAAAAAAGATCCTCAGCACTCAAAATAAATCACAAGGAACTTAATCCATAAAAAATTTAATAATTAAAATGATAAGTTTTAAATGATCTATGTTGGAGCTCAAAAGTTTCTAACAAGTTAACAAATAATATTTCAATTTTTTTATTATTTTAAAAAAAAGTAAAAAATTTTATTTTGTTGTTGCTGCTGTTACTTTTCGACAGTTAGAGATAAAATAAAAACGTACCTTTAGATACGGAGTCCTATCCCATATAATATCTTATCTCAAAAGAAAATATTCCCTGAGCATAACGAAATATAATCCGTAATGGTTTATATTCTCTGGTCATGTAGTCATGAGTTGTCAATAATATTTAGATAAACAAAAAATATTTGAAATAAAAATTTATTTTCGAATTATAAAACCATTTAAAGCGGGCCTCGCCTCGTCTCTGCCTGTTACACGCTTATTTGAACGATTGTTTGTTGAAAAAGTCATTTGATTTGGCAAAGATTTGCTAGTTTGAATATTAGATGAAATTTTCGACTCATTTTTACCCATTCCGAATGTGACTTGATTAGAACGTCCTGTACTACTTAATTAAGTAAAAAAAAATTACGTTTTTTTAAGATATTTGTTTGATTCATTACCCTTAAATTTAAAGCACATTTCAAAGACTTTGAACAAAAAAGTTATTTTTTGTGAAAATATTATAATCTTACTTAAATGATAATTGTCAAATTATAATAAGAGAAAATTTCAAGATTATGGAAAGAGTTGTAAATATTTGACTTGACTACTAATGCTACGTCAACTAGAGTGACATGATTGAAGAAAATGAAATTCAAAAAATAAAAACAAATATTTTTAGTAATAGGTAAAACCTCGTTGATATTGATTGGTTGAGTAACGACATTTATTATTTTGCTTGGCTGTTCACTACTCAATTCACCTGATTCTATGCCAGCTACACTATTATTTACTACACTTACTACACTACACTTATATTTAGATCCAATGGCTGATGTTCAAGAGCAGTTTATTTTTAGGCTTACATTAATTGCTTATCGGAATATCCATGCCAATATTATCGAAATTCATTAACTTGAGCCTATAGCAATCCTATGCTGAATCAATAATCCATAAACCTGTATCTATATTTACATTGGTTTGTTATTAGTCTAAAGTAAATAATTATTTCCTTTAAACATTTAGTTACTTAAGTTTCGATGACAACCACAAGTTTTAATTACATTTTTTAGGGTGTGTTCCTGGTTGCAAAATAACCCAAGGTTTCATCACTTCTGTGTTTAAATATTTTAAATAAGTGCGACAGAAAAATGAGTGCGACAGTTGTACCATTACAAGATGAACAGATGGTTAAAGATAAAAAAAAACAATCAAGATCAAATAAAAGAAATAAAAGAGTCCTTATTGTCGTACATTCGAGCGAACAGACCTCCATTGATTTATGATGGAAACTTAAATTTATCATTGATCACAGATATTGATTTTAGTCTAAATGGAATAACGCATTTACCTGAATATATTTTCAGAGACCTTCATTCGTTAGTAAGCATTAATTTTAGCCACAATTATATAAAAGAATTAAGTCCAAATACATTCAAAGGTCTAAAAAGTCTATTAAAAGTTAATTTTTCTTTTAACAAAATCAAATCACTTGATTTGAATTTGTTTAATGATCAAAGTACTTGTGAACTTGTAATAAATTTTAGAAGCAATCAACCCAAGTTTTTACCAACTGATCTCTTAAATACTGAATCGAAAACAATAAACAATCGTTTTAAATTGCTTGATTTTAGAGATTGTTTCGGAATTGACTGCAGTTTTGATAAGCTATTTGAACTATACAAAGAAAATGAATCGACTTTAAAAGACAATGTTTTGGAATTTTTGGCGTTCATGTTTTTAAGATTTAGAAAGTCAACTAGCGATAATATTGAATATTTTAATCAAAATTTGGATCTTTTGAAAAAAAAAAGAACTAGACCTTTGGAATTTTTTGTGTGTTTTCAAGTTCAAGGTTAATCAACAGGCTAGTGCCCTTGTTTAAAATATAGACTGATTAACTCTCCATTTATTTAATGTTTCGAGATTATTTGATTTATTCTTTGAGACATTTGAGATTGATGATGACATTATTTGAGATTTTGTTTTTTTGACCATTTGAAACATTTAATCTCGCTTCAATTTTGAATGTTTTTTACATCCAATGACGTCGTTAAGGTTTTATCTAACACATTCCTCGATTTCATTGAGGAAAGAATTTACTCCTCATTAAAAGAAGTTATACTCAGTATAATCGATAAAATATCTCCAGCTAAAACTAAACGGGTGAGAGAAAATAATCATTTTGAATGGTACGATGATGAATTGAGACCAATGGCGTAGCCAGAAAATAATAACGGGTTTTTGTCCCATGAAATTGAGCACTAAAAAAAGATTTGGACGCAAGAAGTCTAATGAAACTTTGATCCTAGTGTAAAGAAATCGTTCAAAAAATTTTTCAAAATGCATATTTTTTATACTATAATCGTTTCATAAATGCTAGAAACGAGGATAACTACCAATCATTTGTTGTTGCAAGAAATGAATTCAAAAAGCTCCATGATCAAAAATATGTTGATTATTTTAAAGAAAAGTCTGTCAACGATTTTAAATGTTGTAAAAAATTTCAAATGTTCGACAAAAATCTGGTCAACAACCAATTTTGTCAAGCCTAAGATACGGTGATCTAGTCTCAAAAAATGACCTCGTAACAAGCAATATGTTTAATGATTATTTTACTTCCGTATCCTCATCTTCGAATAAAGATCATGAACAGTGCTCACTTCTTTTAAATTAATTTGGTCAATTACATCGCTATTTAATGATTGTATTAACAAAAATTATATTCCGAAAGAATAAGAACCACTCTACAAAAACAAAGGTTAAATCGTTGATGTGAATTATTATAGGGCTTTTTCTGTGTTACCGCCTATCGTCAAATGTTTCGAAAAACTAATAGCAAAGCAGATCTCTTACCATTTTGACAATAACAATTTATTTACTATCAGATATGAACAAATTTTTTAGAGAACTTTAATTTGAAAACAGTTACAAAAGAATCAACTAGGATTGGAATTAAGCATAATAGAAATGGGGAAATTGGGGTTAAATTAAGTAGAATAGATCATGTTATAAATCCAGATGATCTAAACCCTGTTTCTAAGATTATAGGTTGTCCGTATAGCGATCATAAATTCCTTGTAGCCTCATTTGATTTATTGATTGAGAAGAAAATTATGGGAAGCATCCCATCTAGAGTTTATTCAGAAAAGAATTTAGATAAGGTTAAAGCTTGTATTTCATCTTTTGACTTTAGCATAATTAATAAGTTTCTTAATATAGAAGATAAATATGGTTATGTAAAGAGACAGGGTAATTGAGGCCATTGAGAAATGTTGTCCAGAGAATACCTTTAAACCAAGGCATCAAGATCATTGTCCCTGGTTTGATGATGAATTAAGAGCCGCGAAGAAATATCGTGACTATTGTCTTCATATTTACTTTGAGGGCAAGAATGACCAGAGTCAGAGTGATTATAAGGAAGCTAGAAGAGAGTTCAAAAAATTAAATCTCCAAAAAAACCAAGGAGTATTTTAAAAACAAGACACCGAATGACTTTAAGAATTCAAAAAATTCTGGGAATTCTATAAGTCATCGATTAAGCTGAGAAGCAATAAAAATTGTGATGATTGCCCTAAAATAACTGAATCCGTTCAGAGTGGTGATTCAAAGCTTCTTCAGTTGCTGATCAAGTTGAGATGTTCAATAATTTCTTCACGAATATTGAATTATCCTCGTTTTCTACTTAAGACGAATCAGCTAAATTTATCGTTGAAAAATTCAAAGATCTAAAAAGAGAAAATAAGATTAAAACTCCAGGCTTTTCATTTGAATCCTTTAGTCTTAAAGATGTAGAGGAATCATTGAATGATTTGCCAACTTCTAGCTCTCCAGAACATGTGGGGATTCATACAAAAAACCTAAGGCCATGCCTGAATTATTTATCCCAATTATTCATCAATTATTTAAAAGTTGTTTAGCACTGAAGAAAATTCCGGAAGATTGGAAGATTGCGGTTGTGACTCCTCTTTATAAAAACAAGGGTGATAAGTCTGATATGAATAACTATCGGGCAATATCAGTGCTTTCACCTATAGCTAAAATGTTTGAGAAGCTTCTAGCTAAACAAATTGTTACTTACTTTGAGTCAAAAAAGATATTTTTCAAGGGGCAGCATGGCTTTAGGACTGGGTTTTCATGCCAAACGGCTATACATGAATTTGTTATTGAAGGATTAAATAATTGGTGTTATTTTAATAAGGTTGATATAAATTGGGAAAAGACTTTTTTCAAAGTATTTACGAAGAAAAAAATAGAAATACCTGATTTTATTTATATTAAAGAGGCTAAAATTAAAGTTGTTGATAATTTTAAATTATTGGGCTTTACCATTGATAATAGAATAAATTTCACGAAATTAGTTTCGGAAACGTGTTTGTCAGTAAACAAGAAACTATTTTCAATAAAAAGACTTTTCTATCTTTGTACATCTGTAAAAATTCAAATTTTTTAAACTTTTATTTTACCTTATTTTGATTATGTTTTTTCTTTGATTTGTTATTTTTCAAAAGAAGCCATCCAAAGGCTCGCCAACTGTTTTTATTTATGTATACATAAATTACTAAAAATTAAAGTATATTCAAATGACTTTAATGATTTAAATAACGTGCTGGAAAAGTATGGACTTTTTGTTGGAGAGAATTTAGTCGTTTTCATACAAGATCGTTAAAATGTTGATACCGGTCTAAGATTTTTAATGTCGTCATTGCGTTTCTTCGGGGCTTAACCATTGAAATATTAAAAGGTGAGGAAAAACTTTAAACCTGATAATTTTTTCAAGCAAAAACCTAATGATTTTTGTCATTTCATTTTATAATTAACATCGTTAAACATCGAAAAAGTTGATCAGTGAAATGATTACCTTTTTCGATGCTGAGACCGCTGTTCTCGCTTGCGATATCATTTCTAACAGAGAAAAGCTTTTCGTATTCGTTCCTAAGGTTATCGATTTAAGCATTTAGGGTTTTGTTTTTTTTTGTAACTTCTTTATTCGTATATGTCCAATTTAAAAAGCTTATTGACCATTTAAAATGTTGAACCGTTTTTTTATTCAAAAGTTTTTCTTTGCTTAAAAATATTTTTTTCGGTCGATATCTTGTAATCCCTACTCTCTGTATTTAATGTACGTTAAAACGAAATTATTATACAACTCTTATATGTCTTTGTCCCACCACAAATTGAATTTTAAAGACCCTATTTTTTTTTCTTAGCACGTTTTAGCCAATTTTAAATTACACATCAATTCAAAAAGATCAATTCGGCCGTTTAAAATTAAAACTTTAATAGAAATCAAAGTATTATAGAATTGGCTTTGAAGAGATACATTTTTGGGTGTGTATACATTTTTTGATAAATTTTTGGATATACAGTGAGTTCGCAGATATATCACTCCGTTTGTCCGGAGCGATAAACGGGATATATCTAAATTGTGATAAAACTAAAAAAAATTAATTTGTATAGAAAAAACTTTAAGTCCTTTGCACTCAAGAGATACACAATTTTAGCTTTTTGTTCGAAGTAGAGAATTGTTTAAATCGATGTCTAAGAGTATAACCCTCGTCATTCAAAACTTCCAAAAAAGAACCTTCATGAACGTTCAAGGTTTTGAAGGTTCAAGGGTTCTAAAATTTTCATTTTTTTTTAAATTAGAAAATAAAATGAAAATTTTAGAAAAATAATGAAATTATTTGAGGAGATTTGAACGTTCATTTTTGGAAGTTCTGAATGACCAGGGTTTTACTTTGAAATCAAAAGGGTTAAATATCTTTGATAAAAATCTTTTATTTAATTAATTTTTCTTCAATAATTAAATTGTTTACTATTGAAAAAAAAAGACACTATCAGACACTTTTTCTTACTTTTACTGTTATTATTAACTCTTAGACAAAAAAAATTAATTTCTCTATAACAATTATCTTCTTTGTTCGATTAAAAAACTTAATCTTTTTTTTTATTCCTTTTTTTGTTTTATGTTGTGATAAAAGTAAGACTAATTTGTACTAGAGTGAATGTAATATGGTCCGTAAGAAAATCGGGATATATTTAAAATATGTGATATCGAAAGGGGAAATAACTCAACACTTTTATAATGTAAAAGTACCTGAGGAAATCGGTTCTTAAGAAAATCGGGATATATCTGAATTGTGATATAAGTTATGGCTGATATAAGTGCGAACTCACTGTATATAACTTATGCAAAAAAGTCTGTGTCAATAATGGCGCAGTTAATAAAGTGTTTATACGAGTGGTTGTGGAGTTTTATTCAATTCCCTCATTTCTCATAGAATTGAGTTTTACAACGAAGCTTTTCAGGCTATTCAAAAGAAAGGCTTGTCTAACCTTTGACTGTTAAGATATCTTGTATCTTTGGTTACTTTCAGGTTTCTTAAAAGGTTTGGGCATTGTTGATTTTGTGAACAGTTGTTCAGATAATTAGTGTTCAAATCAAACAAGTTGATCAGACAAAAAAAAGTTGATCTGTTTAGATCAGCAATTTTTTATTAAGATCACCAAAAAAAATAACAGATCAAAGTTTTTATTCATTTTTAGTCCAAGTCAAAAAAATATCAATGGTGAATTCGGAAAAGTTAGCTCTTCAGTCTCAGATAACTAGCAAAGTCAAAGATTCAGCTATTACATTAATATTGTCAAAAGATTCCAGAGTTAGAAAAAAGGGTCGTTCAGTATAGGCAACTCAAATAGTGAATTTAGAGAGTCCAAAAGTTTATAATTTAAAAAGAATAAAATTTTAAGTCTTAAAACGTAATCTGTTCGAATAAATATATTTCTTAAATTTTATGTTTATTTTTTTGTTTCCAAAAAAATTTATTGATCGACACTTTTTAATTTATAGTCAACTATGCCTTTGATCATAAAATATAAGATCTGTCAATTTTAGATCTCCTATTTCACGAACTAGATGATCAGTAAACAGATTTTTTCATCTAATTATTTGATGATCAATTTAGATCAGAAAATCAACAAGTTAAACATGATCATTAATTTCTTGATCACCTGATCAGAAAATCAACAATGCCCAAAGGTTTTGACTAGGGTTACACTTCGTATAGGTTTCAAAGTTTCGGAATATAATTTGGCTAAGTTTTTTTCCCAATCAAAAGATATTCGAAGATGTTTTTTTATTTCGATTTTTCGATAAATTTTTTGTTTCAGCAGGTCTTAGTTGTCCACCATTCGAAATAAATTTTTTTTATGATGACTACTTTTAATTTTCATTTTTCATTCGGAAAGAAATCATACAAAAATAATCGATTAATTGACTAATATTTGGCCTTTTAGTGCTAAATATGATACTTGATGAACAAGTTAACCTTGGAAGAATAATATTAAGACAGGAGCTAATGTTCTATGAATGATTTGTGTCATTATTTACATTAAATTAAAATTTGTAATTCGAAAGTGGAATTTAATCGAAGAATAAAAACCACTTTCGAATTTTTCTTTAAATTTACGGAAAAAAATCACTGTAATTAGAAAAATTTACTTTTATTTCTAAATTTTTGTTTTGTATTACATAATTTTGATTGAATTAAAAATAAAAAAAAGTAAATATTCGAAAAATAAAATTGGATTCCGAAACACTTTTTTGCAAAAATATTCGATTATTGCTTATTCGAAGTGTAACCCTAGTTTTGACCCGCCAAATTGGTTGAAATTATGCTAATTTTAAATGATACCCTTGTCAGAAACTATACGAGATCTAAGCTGAGATCAAATGAGATTCTGAAAGAGAAAATAATGAGATTCGGAGAGAGAAATCATGAGATCTAGATGAGAATCTCTGTAACGTTTTTCTCTTGAGAACTAATGAGAAAAGTAGCCAAAATCAGGTTGAGAATTTGAGATTGTGTGAGAAATTAATATAACATTTATTGTTGATTTCTTGAGATTTGTTCGGACTCTTTAAACCAAAAGGGTATAGGTGAATAAAATGATAAAAACAAATTTAAATTTAATTTAAAGTTTTATTTGATAAAAATATAACGGAAAAAAATGTTGGTATGTTCTCCAGTTTTGGCATCGGTGGACTTTCTTTTGGCCTTCGGCCTGATGAATTGAGATGTCTAGCCATCTTATTTTCCATGCGAAATCCAAAAGTCTATTAAAAATTAAGGATTAGAGTTAGCTTATTTTAACAAATTGTATTACAAAACAAACCTCCAATTTGTTTCAGTTTTGACATATTGAAAGGTATCTTCTTAATGTATTTACAATGGTGTGATGCATTCAGAGCAACCAAATTTCAATTGCGCATCCTTAAATAAAAATTTAGAGAAAGAAAAGTTTGTATTTTATAAAATAATTTACCATTTTTGATTTTGTTATTAAAAGTTTGAGAGAATGAAGGTGTTCACCATCTCGGCTTTTTGGGTGAGATTTGGCTTCTTTGCTCTTTAACTTAAGAACAGACTTTATCAAAATTAATTAACCTAATTGATTCGCTAAAAATGGTCTTTTCTTCAATTTCTTAAGGCAAATTATGTAAAAAATTTATTGATATTTTAGAAATTGTTAAAAAAATATTTAAATTTTTAGACATTTTGAAATTCTTCTGTTATTAAAAAATTATACATATCTTTAGCTTTATTTATTGTTTAAAGTTCAAAATTTATTTTCACAAATTGACCTTATTTCTGGTACTTTGACACAATCTTTTGTCTTAAAATTTTATAATCATTCAATTTTTATTCGTAACATTCAAAATCATTTTATGAATAGAAATTAAGGCGAGATCCAAATTATTTAGGAATGAGGGTCTAAAAAAATCGAGAGGTCACTATTTTTAACTTTAAAAAAATATCCCAACTCTTTAAGAGAAAATACGTTCCGTTTGATTTTTAATTAGATTCTCTTGGAATATCACGAGAATCTCTTTCATTTCAACTAAAATCGAAGAGGCCGATTTTTATGTTTTTTATCAAATTTTCTCTTTTGATTCTCGTTTGAATCTCTTTCGATCTCATAAAATCTCGTTAGAAATTTTCCTCATTATATCTCATGTGAATCTCTGTTGAGATGTCGACAAGGGTAAAAAATACTCTTTAATTATTTTAGTGTTTCTTCTGTCATGATGCCTTTAAAAAATTTTCTGCTTGTAATTTTTGGAAAAAATAAATTATATATCGAATTGGATTGACATTTGGCGTTGCTGATGTTGATGTGTTTGTAACAAATTGTTAAATATTCATAACCACAAAAATATTTGGGTTTGTATATATGGGTTCTTCAATTATTGGTTTTTTATAATTGTAAATTCTGTAGGATTTGTATTAATTATTAAACTATCACCTGAATTATATATTTTTAACTTCAAAATAAAATTAAGGCGCTTCCCTTACTTACGCAGATGATTTTGGACTAAGAAAAATCCAAAGAGTCGAGTGTCAAGCTCCAAAAGTGACTGAGTTGGAATAAACGGTTCTTTTCCTTCGCGGTTAAGTCATTCCTTGAGCTAATTAATAATCATATATTTTTAGAAACTAATAAACATCCTGTAATGATAATGATAATTTTCTTTAGAGTAAAAGCGGATATTTCGCTAGAATAAAAGGCAACTTTGGTCTTTACTCTAAGTATAAAGACAGGATCTTACCATTGTTCTAGAATAAAAAAAAAAATGTTTTAACATGGTTTCGATGGGATTAAAGCCCTATAGAGCAAACCCAAATTTAGACTTAGCTCTTAGAGTAGTGGTCGCGAGATTACGGTAGTTTTTATTTAAACATAAAGTAATTTTAAAAATATTTGAAATTTGAAATTTATGAATTACATCTCATCCCTAAGGCATGTACTGTTAAAACTATTTTTGTAATTATGAAATTAAACGAAAAGTTAACTAACAAATCCAAAACTAAAACTAAGTTTTGAGTGTATAAAAACAATCATAATTTTCAATATCTTTATCCTTTATTCTAATAATAAAAACTATTAAACTAAATAACTTCTCCTCTCCTTGTTTAGTAGTCTCTAGTTCTTACCTAACAAACCTTAAGGCTCTCTCAAAACCGGCTGATCGGTCTCTCTCCCCTGAACTGCTGAAAGAGCGGAATCTCCCAAATCCTCTAGTCGCCTGAGTGACTTTATCCAGCGCGACTGAAACAGTTTGGCCAAAGCTGAAACAGCTCTTAAGATAGGGTTTAAGCGCCTCATACTGTCGTGTTTTCCAAATGACTCAATCAAACCAAGCAATCAAATCGAAGGAACCCGTAACATACTACTAGTCCCCTATACGGTATAACAATCCTGATAGTTCTCTACTTAAGCCTGAATTAATATTTCGTGAGTCTTTAGATTCAAATTGTAAATCAACCTGTATCTATAGTTACATTTGATTGTTATTTGTCTAAAGTAACAATCAAATTATTATTATTAGTAAGATAACATCTATAAGTTTTCATTATATAAAACAATAGTTTTATTTTCATCATTCGAGTTGTTGTTTTACTGTTTCCCCGGTTTCAAAATGGCACATTTTGATCTTAAAGGTTTCATCAATTTAATGTATAAATATTTCAACCTTTTTTTTTATTAATTCTTAAAATTAAAACAAGAGAATTTAATGAAACAAAAAACGAGTGCACCAATTCTACCAACATCAAATCAAACGATGTTAAAAAATAAACGAAACAAAAAAAAGCAAATAAAAGAAATTAAAGAATCGTTATTGTCGTACATTAAAGAGAACAAACCTCCATTGATTTATGGTGGAAAATTGAATTTATTATTTATTACAGAAATCGATTTTTATTGCAATGGTATATCACATTTGCCAGAAGATATTTTCAAAGACCTTCATTCGTTAGAAAGCATTAATTTTGCTCACAATTATATAAAAGAATTAAGTCCAAATACTTTCAAAGGTTTAAAAAATCTATTAAAAGTTGATTTTTGCTTTAATAAAATCAAATCACTAGATTTGGCTTTGTTTAAGGATCAAAGTAATCAACTTGTAATCTATTTTCGAGACAATTCATTTACGGATTTACCAACTGGTCTCATAAATAATTCATCCAAGACATTAATTAATCGTTTCAAGTTGGCTGATTTTAGATCTTCTTTCAGAATTGATTTCAATGCTGAAGATTTATTTAAAATATACAAAGATAACCAAAATGAATCAACGATGAAAGAAAGTGTTTTAAAATTTTTGGCGTGTAACTTTTTACGACAGGAAATAGCAGATAGTGATAATATTGAATATTTCAATCAAAATGTGGATCTTTTGAATAAAAAAGAGATGGATATTTTGGAATTTTTTGTGTGTTATATAAACTTTTTAGAAAAGGAACAATTAATTAAATTAATCGAAAAAATCGATACGTTTTCATCACAAAATCAAAATAGAAAGATTCTTACATTTAAATTGCCGAAAAGTATTTTTAATTTATCTCGTCTAAATATACCTAGGCTATTTGATTTATATTTTGAAACATTTAATAAAAATTATCTAGAAAGTATCGCAAATGATAAAGTAAGAGTTAATTTTTTGAAAGCAGACTTTCTGGGTGCTTTTCGTTATTTAACCATGAATGACAACGAACAAGTAGCTTTAAAACTGTTGGAATGCTTCAAATCGACTGTAAACTTATCTTCTTTTTTAATCGAGAAAGTACATTTTTTAAGATTACAAATATTTAAAGATGAGATGTTTGATTGGTTAATGTATAGAATTATCTTAATGAAATGGGAAAAAGTAATAGAATTTATTTTACAAGATACTAGAGAAAATGGTTTTAATTTTTTAAAGATCAACACGCTTAGGATTAACCTTTCGAGCGAATCAATAGAAGCTAAAAACAATGAGCAAGATTTAGAAAGAAAACTTAAACACAGGAACGTTTTAACATTTTTTAGCGAATTAGGTGATCCTGAATGGTTAAAAAAGGAAGAAATTCAAAATCTATTAGAAGAAAAATACATTGATTTCCCACGAAATGTTTATTTTTTCAACCTTTTGATTTATTTAGTTTTTTTAGGTTTTTTTTCGACTCAAATTGAATTTTATCATTCTTCTATTAACCTAAGTAATGCTGCGAATTTAATTTCGATTATACTCTCTTTTTATTTTTTGCTGTTGGAAATACTTCAATTTATTGTAAGTATTATAACGAGAAGCTTTTTTTCTTTTTTATTTGATTCAAAAAATATTCTCGAATTTATCAACTGTATCCTATGTCTAGTTACTCTTTTCTTGGATGTTTCCGAGTGGAAATCAGCTTTATTTTCAACAACAATTGTACTATCCTATTACATATTACTTTTACGTTTGGACAAATTTTCAGATTTTGGAGTTTATGTAAGCGTATTCAGAAATGTTGTTAAACGATCATTCAAACTATTTATTATAATAGCAATATTTTTAATCGGATTTCTTCTTTCGTTTCGAAATAGATCTGGTTTACATACATTTGAACAAATGAACAATGACGATTACATGAACGCATTCAACAACACATTTGAATTCACTCTATTCAGACTAATAACAATGACTACTGGTTCACTTGACACAGAAAACATGGGACTAAACGTATTAAGAAGAGAATCTATAATTAACTACTTAATCTATGTTATTTATATTGTGTTTATGCCAATTTTATTTGTGAATATTTTGATCGGTATTTCGATCGGAGAAGTTCAAAAATTACTCGAAAACAGTGAAGCAGAGGTAATAAGAAATAAAGTATCTTATGTAATGAAATTCGAAAGTTTAAAGCGTCTTATTTACAAAAATGAAAATTCAACATGCAAAAAAATTCTCTTTGCTCCAATTAGATTATTTCTCAAACTTGAAATTCTTTGTAAATGCTTGAATAAACTAGGTGATTGTTTCGTAAAAATCAATGAAACAATTAAATACCTAAGAGAAAAAGATGAAAATCGTCTAGATCAAGTCAAAAACGTAAACGACAAATTTAATAAAATATTAAATGCAATTAGTGAATTAGAAAAAAAAACAGATTCCAAAATGAAAATATTAGAAGAAAAAATAGATGAAATAAACAAAAAGAAATAATTCATTCATTATTTTATTTTTATTTTATTTTATTTTAAATGCTTATGTCGACTCATCTGCTAAAAGGAAGAACCTATCCGAGAGAAAATGAGTTAGTTTGTTTAAAATAAAAAATAAATTTTATTTTATATTTGAACATGTTGATCGATTAAAATTAAATCAAATAAAAACGAAAAATTTCTTTACGGTATAAAACTTTATTAACAATTCGCGACGTTTCGGTAAAACGAGGTTACCATTATCAAGCTGTTAGTTGATCTAAAGGGACTATTTAAAAATACAAGGGATTTTTAAAAATTTGTAAAATTCCCTTATATTTTACAATCTTTTTCCTATAAGAACTACAGTTGAAGTCTAAAGTCTTTACTTGGCATAAACGCATCCATAATCTGTGCACAGCGGCCAATCTAATATTTCAGATATCGTTAAAACTTTAGTATATGAACCGCCGAAGTAGTACCTTGAGATGCATTTTAAGACTTTACTAAAAGTTACCACACTCAAAAAAAAAATTTGGACATTAAAAAATCAACCATTGACAAAAACGACGGACTTTGAAAAAGGTGTTTTGAACTCAATTGATAGAAGTTTTCCCGGCACTCGGATTGTTGTTTGTTATTTCCATTTAGTTCAAAACCTCTGGCGTCATATTCAAGCAAATGGTTTAATCAAAAGTAATGCTAATGAGTCAAATGCTCACGACATCTTGCTGTTGACTCGAAATGCTTACTCTCAAATATGTTCCTCTAAAGAAACCGAACTTGTAGAAATTTATTTAAAACTAAACTATTTATTTTCCTCGATTTGAATATAAACTTTATATTCAAAGTGAGAGTAGATGGCTATCGATCTATTACGCTTCTGGTTCACTTCTTGGGTTATCATCTGTTGTATCATACGTCTTGATTTGGAATTCTGCTATCTTTATCAAACCCTCTTCTGGATTTCGATCGAAGAATCGCAAAGAAAATGAATGTGGTTGTAACTTTGCGTTGTAACGTCAACTAGAGTGACATGATTGAAGAAAATGAAATTCAAAAAATAAAAACAAATATTTTTAGTAATAGGTAAAACCTCGTTGATATTGATTGGTTGAGTAACGACATTTATTATTTTGCTTGGCTGTTCACTACTCAATTCACCTGATTCTATGCCAGCTACACTATTATTTACTACACTTACTACACTACACTTATATTTAGATCCAATGGCTGATGTTCAAGAGCAGTTTATTTTTAGGCTTACATTAATTGCTTATCGGAATATCCATGCCAATATTATCGAAATTCATTAACTTGAGCCTATAGCAATCCTATGCTGAATCAATAATCCATAAACCTGTATCTATATTTACATTGGTTTGTTATTAGTCTAAAGTAAATAATTATTTCCTTTAAACATTTAGTTACTTAAGTTTCGATGACAACCACAAGTTTTAATTACATTTTTTAGGGTGTGTTCCTGGTTGCAAAATAACCCAAGGTTTCATCACTTCTGTGTTTAAATATTTTAAATAAGTGCGACAGAAAAATGAGTGCGACAGTTGTACCATTACAAGATGAACAGATGGTTAAAGATAAAAAAAAAACAATCAAGATCAAATAAAAGAAATAAAAGAGTCCTTATTGTCGTACATTCGAGCGAACAGACCTCCATTGATTTATGATGGAAACTTAAATTTATCATTGATCACAGATATTGATTTTAGTCTAAATGGAATAACGCATTTACCTGAATATATTTTCAGAGACCTTCATTCGTTAGTAAGCATTAATTTTAGTCACAATTATATAAAAGAATTAAGTCCAAATACATTCAAAGGTCTAAAAAGTCTATTAAAAGTTAATTTTTCTTTTAACAAAATCAAATCACTTGATTTGAATTTGTTTAATGATCAAAGTACTTGTGAACTTGTAATAAATTTTAGAAGCAATCAACCCAAGTTTTTACCAACTGATCTCTTAAATACTGAATCGAAAACAATAAACAATCGTTTTAAATTGCTTGATTTTAGAGATTGTTTCGGAATTGACTGCAGTTTTGATAAGCTATTTGAACTATACAAAGAAAATGAATCGACTTTAAAAGACAATGTTTTGGATTTTTTGGCGTTCATGTTTTTAAGATTTAGAAAGTCAACTAGCGATAATATTGAATATTTTAATCAAAATTTGGATCTTTTGAAAAAAAAAGAACTAGACCTTTGGAATTTTTTGTGTGTTTTCAAGTTCAAGGTTAATCAACAGGCTAGTGCCCTTGTTTAAAATATAGACTGATTAACTCTCCATTTATTTAATGTTTCGAGATTATTTGATTTATTCTTTGAGACATTTGAGATTGATGATGACATTATTTGAGATTTTGTTTTTTTGACCATTTGAAACATTTAATCTCGCTTCAATTTTGAATGTTTTTTACATCCAATGACGTCGTTAAGGTTTTATCTAACACCCTCAAACTCTTTAGTCATCATGAATTTTTGAGTGTCACGATTAAACCCAACATATCAATCGGCCAAAGGCTGTTTCATTCAATCCCAAAATCGACCAAGAACAATGTTATGGAAAATCCACGACAACCAAATTACAATCACTCAAACAACTCTGCATCAACTAACCAGTGTCTCTGGAATATGTTCAACAACCAAAAAAGAAGCACAGAGACTTCACCTAAAACTAAAACTGAAATAGGTTCTAACGTTGCTTCGAATTCTATCCATAAACCAATGAACCCGGAACACAGTCGAAACAAACAAAACGAAATCTCTTACTTTGTCACGTTTGGGTCCAATTACTCGATTCAAAAACTCGACTATCAAAAAACGCGCACAAGAAAGTCTTGCGGTTTCATCATTTTTATTAGCTAAAATAATAAAATAATAAATGACAATCATCAGAGGTCAGTCAATAAATGGAGTTTGAAATTACAGTTTTCAAATGATTTTGACATCCTTATTGTTGCTATTTTTATTATTTTAAATCACTGGTCGATCGTCATTTTCGACTGCATCAATGCAACAGTGAATAACTTCGACTCAATTTATCAATTCGGCCCAAATCTTGCCTACAAGTTACTAAATAGTCTTAAAAAAGCTCTTCCAGGACATGTTTCTTCATAAATGCTAGAAACGAGGATAACTACCAAGCATTTGTTGTTGCAAGAAATGAATTCAAAAAGCTCCATGATCAAAAATTAGTTGATTATTTTAGAGAAAAGTCTGCCAACGATTTTTAATGTTGTAAAAAAATTCAAATGTTCGACAAAAATCTGGTCAACAACCAATTGTCAAGCCTAAGATACGGTGATCTAGTCTCAAAAAATGACCCCGAAACGAGCAATATGTTTAATGATTATTTTACTTCCGTATCCTCATCTTCTAATAAAGATCATGAACAGTGCTAACATTTTAACGAAAGACATTTTAATAAAATTTACACCGAAAAAAAATTCAAAAAAACAGAAACATTCGAATTCAAAACCACAACCTTGCAAGAAACTCAAGAATTGATTAACGAAATTGAGACAACAATTGGTCCTGGAAGTTCTGGTATACCAAAAAAAATTTCCAAGCCATCTTCTTTTAAATTAATTTTGTCAATTACATCGCTATTTAATGATTGTATTAACAAAAATTATATTCCGAAAGAATGGAAAACTGGAAAAAGAAAGAGATTCATTCAGCTAATTTTATTCAGATTTGATCAATAACTTGACCTCAAATATCTTACAAATTAGTGAAATAATACCTTTTTCGAAAGATAGTGCTAACATTCGAAAAATAGGACCTCAACTATTTTTTAAATAAATTTTTTCTTATCTAAAAGTAAACTAAAAAATTTTAATTTATTTAAATTCTCTTTTATTTATTCAATAAACGCATTCGATCGCTCTTTATGAGTCTTAGACATGCAGTCTTTTGATCGAATTGAAATAAAAATATGTCTATGGGACAAACGACAATAAATTATTTAAGGTACATTTTGGAAATTTTTTTTCAATGTAAGAACGATATAACGGTAATTCAAGTGGTGAACCTCGCAAATGATCGGATACTCTGGAAATCGAAAATCCCCGAATAACACGATTTTTTTTTTTTTTTTAATGGACATTTGATTGAAGAAGAAGGTGACTGGATAAGCATCTACATTCTGTCCGTACGCTGAACTAATTCCGTATTCACATTTTTTGAATATTAAGCTTCTTGATAGTAAAGTTTGAAAACTTATTTTGCAAATCAATAATCCATAAATCTGTATCTATGGTTACATTTGTTTGTTATTGGTCTAAAGTAAATAATTATTTCCTTTAAACATTTAGTTACTTAAGTTTCGATGACAACCACAAGTTTTAATTACATTTTTTAGGGTGTGTTCCTTGTTGCAAAATAACCCAAGGTTTCATAACTTCTATGTTTGAAACAAATGAATTTCTTTTTTTAAAAATTCTTAAAACAAAGAAAATAAGTTGAAAAATGAATGCGACAGTTGTACCAATATCAGATCAACTGATGGTAAAAAATAAAAAAAGCAATAAAGGACAAATGAAAGAAATTAAAAAATCTTTATTGTTATATATTCGAACGAACAAGGTTCCATTGATTTATGATGGCGAATTTAATTTATCATTGATTACAGAAATTGATTTTTGGGGACATTGTATAAGTCATTTACCACAGGATATTTTCAGAGATCTTCATTCGTTAGAAATCATTAATTTTAGCGACAATTATATTCAAGAATTACGTCCAAATACCTTCAAAGGTCTAAGGAAACTTTTAAAAGTTAATTTTTCATGTAATAAAATCAAATCACTTGATTTGAATTTGTTTAATGACCAAAGTCGTGAACTTGTTTTAGATTTTCAAAAGAATCCACTCAAAGATTTACCATCTAACTTGATAGATAATGAATCGAAAACATTAATTAATCGTTTTAAATTTGTTGATTTTCGGAATTGCTTCAAAATGTATTTCATCTTGGACGAGTTATTTAAAATATACAAAGATAATGAATCAACTTTGAATGACAATGTTTTAAAATTTTTTGTGTGTAACTTTTTAAGAACTGAAATGTCAGATAGCGATACTATTGAATATTTAAATCAAAATGTGGATCTTTTGAAAAAAAAAGAGATAGATCTTTTGGAATTGTTTGTGTGTTTTATCGATGATTTAAATAAAGAACAATTAATTAAATTAATCGAAAATATCGATTCGTTTTTATCACAAAACAAAAATAGAAAGATTCTTAGATTTAAATTGTCGAAAAGTATTTTGAATTTATGTCGTCTAAATGAACCTAGACTATTTGATTTATTCTTTGAGACATTTGATCCAAATTATCTACAAAGTATCGCAAACGATAAAGTAAGAGTTAATTTTTTGAAAGCAGACTTTGTGGGCTCTTTTGAATATTTAATCAAAAATGACAAACAACAAGTTGCTTTAAAGTTGTTGGAATGCTTGCAATCGGTTACTTCTAATAAAACCTTTTCGATGGAAATAGAACATTTTATGGGATTAAAAAAATTTAAAGATAGAATGTTTGATGATTTTATGTATGAATTTCTTTTTAAAAAATGGGAAAAAGTAATACAATTTATTTTAGATGAAACCAAAAAAAATGGTCTTGATTTTTTAAAGATATACATGCTTGAGATTAACTATACGAGAAAATTAATAGAAGCTAAATACAATAAGATTAGTTCAGATGAAAAACTCGAACACCGGAATGTTTTGACATTTTTTAGCGAATTAGGTGATCCTGAATGGTTAAAAAAGGAAGAAATTCAAAATCTATTAGAAGAAAAATACAATGATTTTCCAAGAACTGTGTATTTCTTCAACCTCCTGGTTTATTTATTTTGTTTTTCTAGTTTCTTATTCGACTCAAATCGAGGTGTATCATTCGTCTGCTTTCCTAAGTTATGTGTCGAGAATAATTTCGATTATTCTCTCTATTTATTTTTTGTTTATGGAAATATTTAAATCAATTATAAGTATGTTAACTAAAAAAATTGATTTATCTATTTCTTTTTCAAAAATCAGAAAAAATATTCTCGAATTTATCAACTTCTTTTTTTGCTTCGGTAATTTAATCCAGAATGTTTCCGAGTCGAAATCAGCTATATTTTCAGCAACAATCGTACTATCCTATTACATATTACTTTTACGTTTGGACAAATTTTCGGATTTTGGAGCTTATATAGGCGTTTTCAGAAATGTAGTTAAACGATCATTCAAACTATTTATTATAATAGCAATATTTTTAATCGGATTTCTTCTTTCGTTTCGAAATAGATCTGGTTTACATACATTTGAACAAATGAACAATGACGATTACATGAACGCATTCAACAACACATTAGAATTCACTCTATTCAGACTAATAACAATGACAACTGGTTCACTTGACACAGAAAACATGGGTCTAAACGTATTCAGAAAAGAATCTCAAATTAACTACTTGGGCTTTGTGAATTTTTGAACAAAAAACAATTTGTACAAAAAATAATTTTAAAAAAGTGTTAATTTTTCTTACAGATAATATTTTGAGTTAAAATTTTATGAAAATGTGATACAACTTTTGTATCACCTGAAGGTAATTTCCTTTTAAGCGGAAGTGGAATCGTTTAAGAAAAATCCGCATTAAATGATAAAGTTGATTTGTACATGAATAGCAAAAAAATAAATAAATATCAAAATAAACTTAACCAAAACCAGATTAAAAGTAAAGCTTTTTAAGCATTTTTATGTAATGCAAATGCATGTACTAATTAGAAAAGCATTTTTTCCAAAAAATTCCAAAGTCATTAGGTTTATCAGTATTTAAAAAAAGGCATCAGGTGATACAATAGTTGTACCACATTTTTATATAATTTCATATCATAAATATGATCAGAAAGAAGATTAGAGCCTAGGATGTAATTATTTTTTGTACAATTTGTAATTTTGTCTAAACAATTCACAAAGCCAACTACTTGATATATCTTATTTATATTGTTTTTATGCCAATTTTATTTGTGAATATTTTGATCGGTATTTCGATCGGAGAAGTTCAAAAATTACTCGACAACAGTCAAGTTGAAGTTATTAGAAATAAAGTATCTTATATAATGAAATTCGAAAATTTAAAACGTCTTATTCAATACGATGGAACTGAAACAAGCAAAAACGTTTTCTTGGCTCCAATTCGAGTTTTTTTCTCTCTTGAACGTCCCCTTAGATGCATAACTATACTAAGTAAGTTCGAATTAAGTAGAACACTTAATGAAATGAAAAAAATAGGACAAAAGCGTAGAGATAAAGTCAAAAACGTCAATGACAAATTTAATAAAATATTAAATGCAATAAGTGAATCAGACAATAAAATTAAAATTTTACAAGAAAAAATGGATGAGCTTAACAAAATCATTAATTCAATGAAAAAAAATGATTAACTTTTATTTTATATAATTTTTAAATTTGAATTTTTTTAGCAAAAAAAGACGTTACTATTTGGTTTTTAACTCATTATAAAAACGTGAACAAGTTTTGTTTCGATTGGCACAACTTTACTTTTCATCATATGCTTCTTGAGAATTGCTTCTGCTTCATAACTCTATAATTCTTTTTTATGCTAGCAGCAAATATTGAAAAAAAACTATCATCGTTTTTAGATAGACCATCATACTGGATAGAAGCCTCGAAACGAGAATTTCTTTTACAGCACATCCCTATATCAAACAGATATAGCTCTTGTTTACTGAAGCTAATTATTCTAACATTTAATCTCGCTTAAATTTTTAATGTTGAACCGTTTTTTTCTTTGCCTCACAATATTTTTTTCGATCGATATCTTGAAATCCCGGCTGTTGCTAAAACACGGACCACCTATTTTTTGGAAAAAATGGACCTATACTTTTTTTTTGAAAGGAAGGTCCAACCTAAGATTTTCATATAGCATTGGATAGTTAATTACTTGTACTTTTATATGGACCCGTTTCTGAAAGTCAATAAGTTACGGTTCGTGAGAAATTTCCAAAAAACTTCCACGGACCACAGACTTTTTTCACGGACCTATGGAACTTTTAAAATTATCATTTGATTGAATCTTTTGAATGACAAGTCCCACTACCTCGGAACCAACCCCAAAATATTGCCCTCGATCTAAGCTACAATTTGGCATATATAAAAGCTATATTTAACGTCAAATAAAAAAGTTGATTTTTGTGATTTTGTCCGTTCAGCTTATATGAGTACATGCATTAAAATCGATTTTTACAGAGAACCATTCATCCTACCTGGCTGATTTTTTATTCAAATGAAAGCTAAGATGATTTTCTATCAAATTCAGATGGGTAGGTCTAAAGTTTATTTTTAGTCTGTGGTCCGTGGAAGTTTTTTGGGAATTTCTCACGAATCATAGACCAACGGGTCCATATAAAAGTACAAGTAATTAACTATCCAATGCTATATGAAAATATTAGGTTGGACCTTCCTTTCAAAAAAAAAGTATAGTTCCATTTTTTCAAAAAATAGGTGGTCCGTGTTTTAGCAACAGCCGAAATCCCGGCCCTCTGTATTTAATGTACAGAAAAACCAAATTATTAAGCAACTCTTGTATGTATTTGTCGATTAGAACTTTAAAGACCCCATTTTCTTTTTCTTAGAACGTTTTAGGCAATTTTAAGTTTCACATCAATTCAAAAAGATCAATTTGATCATTTCAAATTAAAACTAATAGAAATCAAAGTAAAAAAGAAATGGCTTTGCAGAGATACATTTTTGGATGTGACAAAGCATGTTACATTTAAATTTAACTTCATTTAAATTTAAAAAGCTCTTAGCCAAACAAATTGTTACTTATTTTGAGTCAAATAAGATATTTTTCAAAGGGCAACATGGCTTTAGGCCTGGGTTTTCATGCCAGACGGCTATACATGAATTTGTGTCTTTTATTAACAAAGTACTTGATGAAAAGTTAATTGCGTTATCCAAAAAGCTAGACTAAAACTTGGGGTTCCGCAAGGCTCAGTATTAGGCCCACTTCTTTTTTTAATCTTTATTAATGATCTTCCCTTGTGTATGCTAAAAGCTTATATAGAGTTATTTGCTGATGATACAAGTCTTACGAAGACTGGCAACAAATTGGACACTTTAATAAGCGAAACTGGTGGGGTTATTGAAGAACTAAAAACTTGGTGTTATTTTAATAAGGTGGATATAAATTGGTATAAGACCTTCTTTATGGTATTTACAAAGAAAAAAATTGAAGTACCAGATTTTATTCAAATTAAAGAGGTTTAAATTAAAGTTGTTGATAATTTTAAATTATTGGGCTTTACCATCGATAACAGATTAAATTTCATGAAACTAGTTTCGGAAACATGTTTATCGGTAAACAAGAAACTGTTTTCAATAAAAAGACTTTTCTATCTTTGTACATCTGTAAAAATTCAATTTTTTAAAACTTTTATTTTACCTTATTTTGATTATGTTTTTACACTAATTTGTTATTTTTCAAAAGAAGCCATCCAAAGGCTAGCTAACTGTTTCTATTTATGTATTTATAAATTATTGAAAGTTAAAGTGAATTCTTGTGACTTTAATGATTTAAATAATGTTCTAGAAAAGTATGGGCGCTTTGCTTTTCAACATCGAGCTCTGGAGAGAATGCTGTCGTTTTCATACAAGATCATTAAAATGGAGAACTCACCTATTCATCTCAAAGAACAATTAGTCACAAATGAGTCTTGTAAAATTGAGTACGACTTAAGAAATATAAGTGATTTTATGGTGCCGAAATCGAAAACAAAAAGTGGTGAAAACACATTTGGTTATGTGTACACAAAATTGGCTAACAAATTCCTTATAAACAGAATGGTTCTCAAATTTAGCACCTTTCAATTGTCAATATTCAACAACATCAACCTAATTTTCAATGATGCTTTAAAAATTTTTGATAAACTTAATTTAATTTTTAAAATTTATTTTTTATTTTGATATTATGAAAATTGATTTAATTTTATTTTATTTTAAAAAAATTTTATCTTTATTAAATAAATGGAGAGTTAATCAGTCTATATTCTAGACAAGGGCACTAGCCAGTTGATTAACCTTGAAACTTAACTTAACTTAAACTGGCGAGTCGAGAGACTCAATTCCCTTTTAATCACTAAAAAATCAGAAGAAAATATTTAACCATTTTATCATGTAGCAATCTCTTCGATATACTGATTACAAAATCGATGTTTGTTCGAGAGTGATTTGGGTGAAAATTAGTTTGCACTTAGATCATAGACCAAAAGGTTACATTATTTTTTATTTTTAAGATATTTTTGGTATGGTTATGTCTGAAGTCTGAACTCACACAAAAAAAATATATCGATACTGTTCACAGATAAATCACAAACATGACCAACAAAGACAAAAAGCATGTTCACGCAAGGATCTTACTTTAAGGCATTGGGCTAGTATACAAAAAGCTATCGATAAATACAGAGGAGCATGTCATTAGAAAAAGAGAAAAAATTCTACTAGAGGTTTTTATCTTAGAAATGGACAATCATCTAAACTTTATAACTAAAAATAGAGATGTAATCAAAATTAATCATAATATTCAGGTTAAAAATAAAGTGTTCTTACTCTAGCTTTGTAAATATGGTTGAGTTCCAAATTCTAAAACACTAATGACATGTAACAGAGTTCAATTAAAACTGGTGTCAAATTGACACGTCTAAATATTTCGTTTCTCGAGAAAAAATCATCTTTTGAATTAAAGTTGTGACCATTGGGCTTCAAATTGTAAGAATACAAAAAAACAACCCAGGACCTATGGCTCATAAAAAATTCAATTACATTTTACAAAGAGCTTCAATTTGACATCACGGTTGTTTAAGTGTTAAAATAAAAAAAAAGTGATCCCTTATATTTTTTATTGGAAGAAATTCAAGACGAACATAATCCGGACAATGGACCAACAATAGGTCCAAGAATAGATTCCTTTTATTTAGCGTTCGGGAACATAGGGAATAAACTCAAGGTGCTTCCCATACTTACGCAGATGATCTTTGACCAAGAAAAGTCCAAAGAGTCGAGTGTCAACCTTCAAGAAGATACAGCTGTGATATTTGGACAATAAGGCCGGATTAAAAGTTACTGAGTTCGAAAGAAGGTTCTTGTGCTTCGCGGTTAAGTCATCCCTTGAACTAATTAATGACCATATTTTTGTAAAAACTAATATGCACCCTGATAGTTCTCTGAGTCTATAGATTCAAATTTTAAATAAACAGTAATCCATGTATCAACCTGTATCTATAGTTACATTTGTTTGTTATTTGTCAAGAGTATTTAATTATTACCATTAAAATTTTGATTTAGCTTTTCGATTAAAAGTAGGATAACATTTATGTTTCAAAGTTTTGATTATATAATACAATAGTTTTAAATTCATCATTTGAGTTATTGTTTTTACAGTTTCCTTGGTTTCTTGATGGCACATTTCGATCTTAAAGATTTAAACAATTTATAAATATTTCAACCTTTTTTATATTAATTCTTAAAATTAAAACAAGAGAATTTAATAAATCATAAAATGAGTGTGCGAGATCTACCAACATCAAATCCACCGATGTTAAAAAATAAACAAAACAAAAAAGAGCAAATAAAATTAATTAAAGAATCTTTATCGTCGTATATTCGAACGAACAAACCACCATTGATTTATGATGGAAACTTTAATTTATCATTTATTACAGAAATCGATTTTTATTGCCAAGGTATATCACATTTACCAGAAGATATTTTCAGAGATCTTCATTCGTTAGTAAGCGTTAATTTTGGCCACAATTATATAAAAGAATTAAGTCCAAATACTTTCAAAGGTTTAAAAAATCTATTAAAAGTTGATTTTTGCTTTAATAAAATCAAATCACTAGATTTGGCTTTGTTTAAGGATCAAAGTAATCAACTTGTAATCTATTTTCGAGACAATTCATTTACGGATTTACCAACTGGTCTCATAAATAATTCATCCAAGACATTAATTAATCGTTTCAAGTTGGCTGATTTTAGAGGCAAGTTAAAATTTTTTCTCAATTTTCTTTTTTCTATTTTTTGACTCTTGTGCAATCGTTATAAAAAGTGTGCTTTTAAATTTTTCAAGGAAAGAAGGGTGCAGCCAAATGCAGCAAAATTTGCTGCATCTACTGGAGAGGTCTGCAAAAATTCTGCAAATAAAATTGCGCATTTAAAAATAAATCTTTTTCAATGGCGTGCAATTCTGCATAACTTTGAATTTTTTGCAAAATTGCACGCCATTGAAAAAGATTTATTTTTAAATGCGCAATTTTATTTGCAGAATTTTTGCAGACCTCTCCAGTAGATGCAGCAAATTTTGCTGCATTTGGCTGCACCCTTCTTTCCTTGAAAAATTTAAAAGCACACTTTTTATAAGGATTGCACAAGAGTCAAAAAATAGAAAAAAGAAAATTGAGAAAAAATTTTAACTTGCCGATTTTAGATCTTCTTTCAGAATTGATTTCAATGCTGAAGATTTATTTAAAATATACAAAGATAACCAAAATGAATCAACGATGAAAGAAAGTGTTTTAAAATTTTTGGCGTGTAACTTTTTACGACAGGAAATAGCAGATAGTGATAATATTGAATATTTCAATCAAAATGTGGATCTTTTGAATAAAAAAGAGATGGATATTTTGGAATTTTTTGTGTGTTATATAAACTTTTTAGAAAAGGAACAATTAATTAAATTAATCGAAAAAATCGATACGTTTTCATCACAAAATCAAAATAGAAAGATTCTTACATTTAAATTGCCGAAAAGTATTTTTAATTTATCTCGTCTAAATATACCTAGGCTATTTGATTTATATTTTGAAACATTTAATAAAAATTATCTAGAAAGTATCGCAAATGATAAAGTAAGAGTTAATTTTTTGAAAGCAGACTTTCTGGGTGCTTTTCGTTATTTAACCATGAATGACAACGAACAAGTAGCTTTAAAACTGTTGGAATGCTTCAAATCGACTGTAAACTTATCTTCTTTTTTAATCGAGAAAGTACATTTTTTAAGATTACAAATATTTAAAGATGAGATGTTTGATTGGTTAATGTATAGAATTATCTTAATGAAATGGGAAAAAGTAATAGAATTTATTTTACAAGATACTAGAGAAAATGGTTTTAATTTTTTAAAGATCAACACGCTTAGGATTAACCTTTCGAGCGAATCAATAGAAGCTAAAAACAATGAGCAAGATTTAGAAAGAAAACTTAAACACAGGAACGTTTTAACATTTTTTAGCGAATTAGGTGATCCTGAATGGTTAAAAAAGGAAGAAATTCAAAATCTATTAGAAGAAAAATACATTGATTTCCCACGAAATGTTTATTTTTTCAACCTTTTGATTTATTTAGTTTTTTTAGGTTTTTTTTCGACTCAAATTGAATTATATCATTCTTCTATTAACCTAAGTAATGCTGCGAATTTAATTTCGATTATACTCTCTTTTTATTTTTTGCTGTTGGAAATACTTCAATTTATTGTAAGTATTATAACGAGAAGCTTTTTTTCTTTTTTATTTGATTCAAAAAATATTCTCGAATTTATCAACTGTATCCTATGTCTAGTTACTCTTTTCTTGGATGTTTCCGAGTGGAAATCAGCTTTATTTTCAACAACAATTGTACTATCCTATTACATATTACTTTTACGTTTGGACAAATTTTCAGATTTTGGAGTTTATGTAAGCGTATTCAGAAATGTTGTTAAACGATCATTCAAACTATTTATTATAATAGCAATATTTTTAATCGGATTTCTTCTTTCGTTTCGAAATAGATCTGGTTTACATACATTTGAACAAATGAACAATGACGATTACATGAACGCATTCAACAACACATTTGAACTCACCCTATTCAGAATAATAACAATGACTACTGGTTCAATTGACACAGAAAACATGGGCTTAAACGTATTAAGAAGAGAATCTCTAATTAACTACTTAATCTATCTTGTTTATATTGTGTTTTTGCCTATTCTATTTGTGAATATTTTAATCGGTATTTCGATCGGAGAAGTTCAAAAATTACTCGAAAACAGTGAAGCAGAGGTAATTAGAAATAAAGTATCTTATATAATGAAATTCGAAAATTTAAATCGTCTTATTCATAAAAATGATAATCCAACATGCAAAAAAATTCTCTTTGCTCCAATTAGATTATTTTTCAAACTTGAAATTCCTTGTAAATGCTTGAATAAACTAGGTGATTGTTTCGTAAAAATCAATAAAACAATTAAATACCTAAGAGAAAAAGATGAAAATCGTCTAGATAAAGTCAAAAACGTAAACGACAAATTTAATAAAATATTAAATGCAATAAGTGAATTAGAAAAAAAATCCGACAACAAAATGAAGATTTTTGAAGAAAGATTTGATAAATTAGAAACAAAAATGGATGAGTTAAACCAAAAGAAATAATTAATTTTAATTGGATGATAATTACTTTTTTCTAATACGGAATAAAAACTTTTGGCCTCGAAAGCATACTCATTTTCACACTTTTATACTCATTCTACAATTTACAGGCAGATGCATAGGTTCACCATAAACGAAAAAATCAAGGTATTTGTTTGTTCGTTATGGCATACTTGATCCTCTTTACCCCCAGACTCGATTAAACTAACTTAAATTGTAAGCAGAAAGATTGAATCTCTTTAAATAACTTTCACAAAGGACCAATTCGCAAGGAGGGCCTACACAACTTCCCGGGCTAAAATGGAAGCAATGATTGCCTACATCCCAAGACCCTTGGGATCCGTGTCCAGGGGTGGACTAGAAAGATTTAGTGTGATAAAAGTAAATTTCATCTTTTCGCCTTAACCAAACCATTTTCTGTCTCAAGTCTGGAGGAAAAAATGTGAGGACAGCGATACTTTTGTGATCTAGCATTGTTACTTGGTGTGTTATACTACCAATGATTGCATTCGAGTCTTGTCGTACAGGCTTTGACCATTATAACGTCTCGAAAATAGAATCACAACAGATCAATTTAGCAAATAAATGTAGTCCTTTGTTACTGATGTTAAGTAATACTCTTGGTTTGTGTTTCCAAGCTAAGTTTAAATGGATCGTTGAGTTTAATCGTCGAAATTTTTGAAAGATTGATCAAAGCTAGGATCCAAAAACGAAAATATATTCTTATAGAGGAAGCAATTTTCCACAATTCTATAATATTTGAAACGATATTGGATACCCCTTATGAATTTTGCCAAAAATATTTGCTGGGCTGAATCACTTAACTTTTCCGATGAATTTCTTAAAAAACCTTATTTGACCCTTACAATTCAAAGTTTCAAAAAAGGGTATTTTTAGTTTTTATTCCATAAATTTTCAATTGATTGAGCAAATTAAGATTTTTAAATAATTGAAAAATACTTCTTATTATCGGTTCATATTTTTTTTTTAATTTTAAAACGGCGACAACCATTTTGGAACATCCGCTATTTTTTTCATTTAAGGTTAGATGCTTTAACTCTTTTCTTTTTTGAATAAACATGAATTTGTGTTTGGGGAGTGATTTTCTAAACTTCTTGACCGGAAGTTTGGGAATGGAGGACAATGCGGCATTTAAGATTGCTGACGTAACTAAATTGTTGATGTGGTTAAGGTTACCCGAAGAGAGGTCTAATTTATGAGAGTTCAATTTCATAAGGCTCGAAGCCCATCGCTAGCTTGATCACTAGTGAAGTCGTTATCTAGTACCTGAAAGGAGTTGAAAAAGAAGCCCACATCAAGAGCCGACGAGTAGTCACGATTAATAAGGTCCGTGTTTCATCGTTTGAACAGTTTCAAGAATTTTCCAATTTCGGTTTTCTTTATCAGAACCTAAGCTAATGAGTTTAGCGTTGAGATCACCTCCGATTATAAAATATTCATAATTCCTCTATAAAATTGAATTTTTTTTGATCTAGATGAGAGTCACCTTTTGATGGATGCTGGTAAATGCTTATGATGTGAACGTCCCACAATAACTAGTCAAGTCGTAACCATACCATATGCCGGCCCCAAATCCGGTTGATACCTCGTTTAATCGAAATTAAATAAAGCAAATAACTTGTTATAGAAAATTTTATTCTTCAAAAAATGTAAAAATCTTAAAAACTAAACCCCTTGTTTTTTTTTTAAATTAATTAAATAAATATTCAAAATAAACTCTAATAGGTTTTATCTAAATAAATAAACTCTTGGAATATTTTGTTAATTTTTCTTTACACTATTTGACTCAAACATTGACTTGAGACCTTTTGGCATTGTGAAGTTTAGTACAAAAGAACAGAGCAATTTTGAAAAATTGAAATAATTTTTTATCTGTTGGTCTTATGACGGATCTGCGCATGTAACAAAGTGTAACAAACTTTGTTACACCATTGGGCAACCTCTGCTAAATGTATGCAAAGTCTCTGCAAAATGCACACTATTAAAAAGTATTGAAACTAAATGCGCAATTAGACTGCAGAGTTTTTGCAGAGTTTACTCAGTGGTGTAACAAAGTTTGTTACACTTTGTTACATGCGCAGATCCGTCATAAGACCAACAGATAAAAAATTATTTCAATTTTTCAAAATTGTTCTGTTCTTTTGTACTAAACTTCACAATGCCAGACCTTTTACATTTATAAACGAACACACCTCATCAAGATCTGATATTTTATTCTTATTTCTACTCAATGTACCATTTTTATCATTTTTATCTTCCGTTTGAAAATTAATTTTTGTTTTCATGAGACCATTTTTAGCGCTCATTTGAGACGAATTTCTCGAATACTTACCACGAACAAAAAAATTCGTACTCGCCGATGTCTCACTCTTGATCTTTTCGAATTGTTCTATTTTAGACTTGACATCGTACAACGGATTTGCACTTGTTCGTTTTGACAAACTTCTCGCCGGAAACGATGAAACCCGACGCAAAAAACAACTCTTATTTTTAATGATTGAGTTTATCTCGTTTCGTTTCTTTTCATCCAAATAGCGATTATTCGCCATTTCGTTGAGTTTAATCGTCGAAATTTTGTTCAATTCTCCCAATGACTCCAACAACTCTTGTTCCTCTTCATCTAACTGCTTTTTGACCTCGACTTTTTCATCGTCTTGCTTCTCTTCTAATTCAATAACTTGTTGATCAAGTTTATCATCAATCTCTTCTGGTTTTTCAATCTTTAACAAACTTATTAAACTCTTTGACGATTTGCTGTTCAATTGATTACTCTCTTGGGATATTTTGATCTCAGATAGAGAGGTACATTTTATTTTAGACCATGATGAAGTTGACTTACGAGGCTCTGGAATAGGCTCTTGTTTAACTTCATCGATTGCCTCAGCTTCTTGATTGACTAAAAAACAAACACTTTTTTTTGACATTGAGTCTTCTGATTGACATGATTCGAGTTTATCAAAATCAAAACTCTTTGAATTATTAAAACTAGATTTTTTATGCTTTGGGTTTTGTCTCAAGTGTTTATTTTTAAGAAAATTGTACGAGACTTGTAACGATTCATTAGAATCAGTTGAATCGGATGATTCCAAAAACTTATCTTGTTCATTTTCGTAAATTTTTGAACTTCGAGCCAAGTAAGGGTTTGACTTTCGGTTAAGTGAACTTCGTCTGATGACACAATGTTTTATTTTTTCATTCAAAGCTTCTGGGTCTAGTGGTAAATTGCGACGATTTTTAAAATTTAACTCAAATTCTTCGTCATATGAGTTGTCATTTTTCAAGTCAATACGGGTCATGTAAATTGTTTTTTTTGATTTGTCAAAATTAGGAGAATCGCACATTTTAACGAAGAAATTATTTTTTTTTTTCGATTTTTTTTTAAAGACGACTGAGTGATAAAATAAATCGATTATAAATGAGAAACTTTTACAAAAAAGAATGAGATTAAGTTTTTCGTTGTGTGTGTAGTGGCTTAAGAATGGGCGCGGCGATGTTGTTGTTGTTAAATTAAATAGATTAGTTTCTAATGATTTGTAAATACATTCATGAGAAAAATCTCTCTCTCTTAATTTGTTGAGTCGAGAGTTAAACTTTTTTGTTCAAATTTGTCGCCTGAATTTTAAAAATGTTTGTAATTTTTCCCGGTCCCGTGGTAAAAGTAAATGACTCGACATGAACGAATCGCATAATAGTTTGATAACCAGGCACATAATCTAGGGTACAAGAAAACCAAGTTAAATTATTCAAAATTTCTATGTGTCATTTTGGAACCAGGCCTCACGTTCAAAGTCTTGAAAGACTGGTACATGAGGAGACTTGAAGTACTTACAAAATTCTTATCCTTTAATAATGTGTGAAACCAACTAGTTATACCTTGGCAAAATTTATTATTTAATACTCAACTGGATAATAATTGGACAAAGGTGCGCACTGCAAAACGTCTAAGACAAGCACAGTGATTGACATAGTACAAGAAATAGCTAAAAAGAGTTTCAAGACCAAGACCTAAGATTTCAACTCTCAAAAATGACCGGACCGAACAACATACGTTTTATTTTTGTAATAAATTGTTGCGAAATTAGCCAAACTTATGGAGTTGGTTGAACAAATAGATGGGGATACTAGTGAAAATATCTGCCTTTAAAAAATAAAATGTACTCAAATGGAATAATTTAAAAATAAATATTTCTTTTATTATCAACAAAACAAACAAACAAAAAAAGAGAAAAAAAAGTGAGTACAAGGAAAAATTTTTTTTGATTATTTTTGTTTCATTCTTTATTTATTATTGTAAATAAATGTCCATTAATGAATAATCAAATGATATTATCTGATGATTATTATGATGTTGACATATTGATTGTAAAGGGGTAAACGATGATCCATAATAACTCCTATCATCGTTATATTCATTACTATCTAAATTAACTATACTTGGTGCTTCAATTGTTGTATTCTCATAATAATTATTATTGGTAATCACCACCGGGTTTACATTCAAATAATTTTGTTCATCACAAACTACTAGTTCTTGTTTTGATTGTTGACGGTTAAATTTTTTAATAATTGGATAAATAAAATCAACTGATTTTTGAGCATTTGAAACATTCGGTGCTGTTAGAGTTATACTCCCAGTAGTGAATATTTTGAGTGTACACTTGAGATCTTTGATTCGGAATGTCGCGCCTGGATGAAGTTCAGGCTCGTACGAACACTCTTGTTTGTACTCATTAGCGAGTTTGTTTAAATCAATATCGAACGGTACTGAACAAGTCGCAAGTACATTTACTACTCGATAATTCGAAAGTCGAATTTTAAATTTCATTTTTTGTAAAATTCGACAAAAACGTCGTGCTGCTTTGTACGCATCGAGCTCAGTAGTCGCACCAGTGCACGTGATCTTACCCGATGACCATATCGTTGCAGTAGCCAATGGTTTTCTTAGTCTCATATTAACCATGTTATTCTCACGTTTGTATTCAACATGCATACCTTGCATAGCAATACGCTTCAAATTTAAATGACATCGTGTCGAATACGAGCAGACAACATTGCTTACAAAAATATCCAAATTTGTCTCTGGTGATTTAACTTTGCATTGTGAGTTTAAAAGAGCGTATTTTTTTTTCAATTTTTCAGCTAAATCACTCATCTTTGAATAATAAATTAATTTATTTTGTGTTGTTAATTATTCATATTATCATAGAAATTAGGTCACTAGAAAAAAATTACCATAATTAATAAAAAAAAAGAGAGAGAGAGAACAAGAGATTTATTTATTATTTTTTAATATTTTGTGTTCCAAAATCGACAAAATTAATTTCTATTTATAGTAAAAATTTCAAGTCGAATCCTCCCTCCCCCTCTGCATTTCATTGTAGTTAGCTCTATTTACACATACACATACAACCCTATGGTCCCCCAAGACTCGGTTTATATGAAACTCACAAATGAGTCTTTTTTATATCTCTATTCAACACGCTCATAAACACGATGATTGTTACATACGCCATAGACTTAAACACTGAGTTAGAAAGAGAGAGAGAGTTTTGTTTAGTTGTTATTTTGGCGCTCTTTTTTAAAAATTAAAACTCGGTTTTGACGGTCTAAATTAGTATTAATTAACTAAGTTACAGTAGGTTAATAGAATACAGTAAAAATTCGACTTTTTTAATACAGAGCTCGCTTCTTTAATACAGAATTATGAAAAAGTCTGTCGACAAAAAAATTGTCTTGAAATTTTTTAATAAAAGTAGATTAAAACAAGATGATTAAAAAAATGTTTTACTGATTTGTCTTTTAATTGATATAATTTTGTAGACTTGTCAAACTCAAATATTAAATTATAAAAAATGAAAGTTTTTTTTGTAATAAAGTTCCCCATTTCAGTAAAATTCTGTTTCGTTAAAACATTTTGGAAAATTATTATTTAAATGTTAACTATGAATTGTGCTCCTATCTGTTTAAACGAAAATTAAAAACCTGTATCTAGACGGCATTGTGAAGTTTAGTACAAAAGAACAGAACAATTTTGAAAAATTGAAATAATTTTTTATCTGTTGGTCTTATGACGGATCTGCGCATGTAACTAAGTGTAACAAACTTTGTTACACCATTGGGCAACCTCTGCTAAATTTATGCAAAGTCTCTGCAAAATGCACACTATTAAAAAGTATTGAAACTAAATGCGCAATTAGACTGCAGAGTTTTTGCAGAGTTTACTCAGTGGTGTAACAAAGTTTGTTACACTTTGTTACATGCGCAGATCCGTCATAAGACCAACAGATAAAAAATTATTTCAATTTTTCAAAATTGTTCTGTTCTTTTGTACTAAACTTCACAATGCCTATCTAGACAACTTAAATGGATATCCTCTTTTCAATTAATGTTGTGGTCATCTACGTATTGCTCTAGTGCACTTTCATGAACTGATTTATCGGTATCAAGTGAAAGGTGAAAAGCTATAGTTAAAGCTTATAAATCGAGCTTTCACTTGATGCCCATACATCAATGAAGACTTTTCAAAATCATCAGTTCATGAAAGTCAAGGATTAAGACATGTTGATTATTTTAAGTTACTTTTGTCATTTGAAAATTTCAAGAGATTTTAAATACCAAAAAAAAATTAAAATCATATTTCAATTTGAGACTTAATTCTAACATGGATTTAAATAATAATACAGTCGAAGATAAACCAGATGATATTAAAGTATACGTTTGTAACTACTACTCGACAACATGTCATTTAAATTTATAAATAGTCATGGAGAGCTAAATATTGAGAAAAAAAGCGAAGCAACTTGTAGTCTTCGTTTCGATTCGATTGAATTAGCTAATGTGAATTTTTGATTTTTTAAAGTTTAAAAAAGTTTAGCTTCCGTTTTTGTAAAGTTTTTTGAATAACCTTAATTATTTAATATTCACGTTTGGTGTCAATTTTTTTGTAAATTTTTATAAATAAAATTTAATGATCTTTAATGAAAGACTAAGTAGGACTTTACTATCTTTAAATCAGATGGGGATAAAAACCTAAAGGAAGAGACGAAAAATTATTAATTAATTCTTTATTTAAAGCTTCTAAAGTCTTCACAAATCATTAAGAAAACAATAAATGAGGCCTCGAGTAGATTCCGAACATTCTTTTTTCTTCGTATTTTCTTCTAACAACGGTTGCATTGGCTTGTTGTTGTTTTAAGCAGTTGATGAGTTTGAAAATGTTTGGATGACTCTCTCGAATAAGAAAATTGATAAGTGAGTTGAAGGCTTCGACCCGATTATCTCTATTATTAAACAAAGCTGAATTAACCTAACTCTAGAGTTGAAGATTTGAAGTCATAAGGAGGGCTACAAAAATTTGTTGGTTAACTTGGAATGAAGATTATTTTTTGTTGTAAGTTCATTGTTTCGTATTTTTTATAAATTTACGCTAGAGTCTTCCAAGTGGTTTGAAATGAAACACGTGAAATCTGATGAAAAGCTTGTGTTTTTCAATAATTGAGTACACCAGTAGAGCCTCGAGAGAAATCGAGAAAATTAGTTTAATAAAATTTTATTTTTTAAATATATTTTTTTTAATAAATAAGAACAAAAATGAGAAAAAGGTGATTTGAAGCTGCGAATCAATTTAAAAAAATCAAGATTCAATTAAAATTCTAAAAATTTTAATAAAATTTTTTAAATTGATTCACAATTTCAAATTGCCAAAAAAATAAAAATACTTAAACCAAAAAAATAAACAGTAACATATATACTAATAACATGGTTAACGTGGGAACTAATAACATGAGTCCATAAGACAATAACAACAAAACAACAATAAAGCCTTTTAAGTTTAAAATTTTCGAGAGTATTCGATTATTGTAAAACATCGTCATAAACATTATCTATTAGTAAAATATCGTTAACAATGGCTTAAATTATGGTTATTGGTGATTTATCACTCCGCATATTCGGACCTGGTTGTAACCTTTCATACTAGTTACTAAATGTTACTAGTTAGTTGCAATAATTTTTAAACATACAATATATTATAGTCGCGAAATGAAATTAGAATTTATTACACGGCCTCACCTGGAATGTTTAAGGGATTATGCAACGAATACTCATAAGTAAAAATTAACCGATTCATTTTGTTATATCTATTAATAATCCAACGTAACATATCGATTTGAATCTGATTCATAAACGAGTCATTTTTAGCTGAATAATCCGATGTTTTCTAAACTTTCGTCTTTGGACCCTTTCGAGGTCTATAAGAGATATAGACTTGAATTGGGTAGATTGTTTTTCAATAGGATTGTAAGTACCAGCAAATCCGTCAGGAGTATTGAAATTTATCCATTTGTTGAATCTTTGATTTGAAAACCACTGTTTATTAAAATGGGCAACAAACTTGTGAAACTTGTATTAAAAGTATCATTTTTTTAATTCTATGAGAAATGTAAAGTGCTTAAATCTTTTAAAACCACATTTAAAGGTGTGTGTTTAAACAAATGCTCTTTTACTTTTTTATGACGTGAAAATAATACATGATGATTGTTGGTCCATGATCGAATAAGCCACTTGCATTAAAAGAAGATATGCAACCATCGTGCAATATAAACTCTGGTTTGAATTCATAACCTAATAACTAGTACAATTTGATCACATTCACGTAAAATTTTGTGAAATAGGTTTCAGTCTTATGACTCGATATAACATCAAGTGAAACTGACCTAGAAGACCAGATCTACCAAAAAAAATTATTGGAAATCGATTATTGTTTATTTCATAGTAAAGAAAGATAGCCGGCCTTGGCAATTTGAAGTTCAGTATTTTCGTACAATCGTACTATCGTACTTTTTATGAAAGAAAAAAGATAGAGTCCCAAGATTTTTTTCGTGGGTGTACTTTTTCAATAGCTATTGAGACATGCTTGTTTTAGACGATGAAACTTGACCAGACCCTTACACATTACGATAGAATCCAAAAAGCACTTATCAAGGAATTTTTTAGGTGTTTCAAGGAAAATTCACAGTACTATAATAACTTTTTGTTTGCCTCCCATTTGTACACCTTTAATATTATTAACGTAGTTTTTTCTATTTTCTTTACGAAAAGTTCAGAAAAGTACGATTTATTACGGTACTAATATTTAATAAGCTCTAAATAAATTCAAAAGAAAGATTCACTTAATTGTTATATAAATAGGCCGGAACTTATTAATTTTGCGGAATTGAACTTCCAAGGGCTAAAGTTATCACTAGTGGTAACGACAAGTTTTCTTCATTACGTCCAAAAAAACTTGTTTTTTGTTTGCATTTTTTTTGGTAAATATTCTTAAAGGGTTTTAATGTGAATTTATAAAAAAACGTTTGTGTCTTATTTAATATATCGTTTGACCAAATTCAACGATCAAATCTTAAAAAAATAAAATTTTAGTATCTGTTAGCTCTCAGCAAAACTACGACGTCGTTTCAACAGCCAGCAAATAGCACCTTTGATTTGTACAAAATGCTGAACGATTAACAAAAGTCTAGGAAAGTTTTTTTATGGTTCGCCAAGCTCTGAATAACAGCACGAGTTATGAATGAGTCCAAAAATATGTAATAATTTGAAAACCCCTGCCTAATTTGAAAAATATAACAAGGGTGACTCTTTTAAAATAAAAGTTCGTACTTTGGGTTCGCAGATATATCTAAATTTTGATAAAACTAAAAAAATGTCTAATTTATGTTCAAACTGTTTGAATCGTTATCTATGTGTATCTTGAAATCAAAAGGGTTATAGGTCTTAGCTAAAAATCTTTTATCAAAGGTAGTAATTTTCCGACATTAATTAAATTATTTTTCTTTTGAAAAAAATGACAAAATCAAACATTTGCCTTATCTCACTCACTGTATATCATAACTGAGGAATGATTTAAAATTTAGCATAGCATTATATAAAATGAACAAAAACCATACTTTTTTTTTTATAAAACCTAAAGGATTTTACCCCAAACATTTCGTACTATACAAAATAGTACTATTTTTCAAAAAATTTTTTTGGAATTTATTTTCTAAATCTGAAAATGACAAAATGTGTACAAATTAAATCTTTCTTTATTCATCGAATAGTTATATCTATTTTTTCTATGATTGAGCTTAAATGAGCAAAAAACACAATTTTTTCTTCGAACGATAGTACTATAAAATTATCTAACATGAATATAAGCAAAAAGCCCTGTACATTTCTGATAAGAGTCAGCACAATATATTAATCTGTCTAAATGATAAAAATTTTTAATTTAAATAGAATAGTACGAAAATAGTACGGTACGAAAATACTGAACTTCAAATTGCCGCCGGCCTTTTGGCATTCTCTAATAGTCTCTTACTAGTCGACTCAATTTCCAGTTGGTGTATTAAGAACAAAATGCACCTCAACACCGACAAATTTAAAATCATGTTACGCCAGTCAGGTTGTCATACTAAACGATAAACCCCTCTAGATTGTCCATTCGTACAAATACATGGGAGTAGAGCTAATGATAACTAGTAGTACTCCAAAAGATAACTAGTAGTACACCATATCTCATCGGGTCCCTAAAACGTTGTGGATTTCGTACAGAACTACTTGTGAACGCTTACCGCAGTTACGGTTTGAGCCATTTCACATACAGTGACCCTCTCCTTACATCTAAGTTCAAAATCGGAGGATGAAATGAGAAGATATCATCGAAGAATACTTGATATTATTGGCATAACCACAGAAACAGCAGAAAAAAAAACTACAATCTTAAACCAATCAAACAAATTATAGACCAAACATGCGTCAAATTGCTCAAGTGAATAATTGATGAAGATAATGAGGACTAATCCTATAGTTTTTAAACGCACAAAAAGTTAAAATTTCAAAGTTTTTTAAATTAAATTTAAAACAAATTTACTAAATTTGAAATGGTTGATCTGACATTTATTTCATTTCGAATCTATTTGAAACAGTTGAAAAGTTGTTTCTTTTAAAATAAGTAAGTTCATTTCAAATTTTTAAGTTTTAAAACAGATGATTTGAAATGAAAAAAGAGAATTTAATTTAAAATACCAAACTTGGAAATTTTTGAATTTTCTTAGCTAACTTTAATTTTTTAAGCCTTGATGAAAGGAATTATTAAGCCCTTTCAAAAGAAACTGTTTCTTATACACAAATTATTATCTAAATGCTTGAAGAGAAAGGATTATTTAGTATGTCAAAAGGATTTTCTAACAATTCAGAGGACTGCAAATAAAGAAAATCAGGCATTTGTGTCCTTTTTAATTCACTTGTTGCGTTTCTTAGCGGACAGCGATCTATTGGAAATTGCTGGTTTCAAATTCGACGATATAGTTCAATTTAAATTTCAAAATTTCGTTGTCATTATTTTTATCATTTTATTTCATATTAAGAAAATAAATTTGAATTTTTTTATTTTTCGAATTAACATATCATTAAAAACAAGTTTAAATTAAACAAGTTTACTAACTTGAGTTATTTTTTGTTTTTTTTCAGAATATTTACTTTGAAAAAATAAGTAAAGGCGACACCCCTATTTCTAATGAACTTCGAAATGTAATTTCAAATTTAACAACCCTAATTAATCCCACTGACGTCTAAACTAAATAAAGTCTCGGAAAAAGGTAAAGCCATTTGTCGCATCAGCTGCACTAAAATAAGAACAAAATTGAGCTTCGGACATTTATTCAACTCGACTTAATCCAGTGAAACATATCCCGCGAGCACCACCAAGAACGTAAAAACAGATGTAAAAGCTGTAAAAACAACTCTTCCCTGCCCTTACTGACAGAAGCCATCCAAAGCAGGTGCAGGCATCAAAGTATACATACGTTTTTCACACAAATCCGAATCAAAAAAATAATTTTATTTTATTTTTTCTTCTTAAATCTCCTCTTTATAACTTTCTGAATAAATTGTGTAATTTACCCTAATCAGGTACGAATCAATTTTAAATAAAGAAATCTAAAATCTAAATCTAGTGAATAACATAAAACAATGGTTTAACGAATAACTGGACCGAGTTCATTTGTATTATCATCAGTTTTACGCTTTTAAATCTCATGTGTTTGAATAATATATAGAGCACAATCCTGTATTCTAGCTAAATATCATAACTTTTAATTGATCGATGAAAGTCAATTTGATTACTCAATAAAGTTTTCTCTAATTGTGAATTCGTTAATTTTTTTTTCTTTTTTCTCATTATCAAAGTAAGTTAGTTTGACTCTGTTTCTAAAGGAATCTGTTCTCAATATTACTTAAGCTATGAAAACTTATTATTTTCGACACATTTCACAATTTGGTGTTAAGCTTCAAAATTATCGATCTCATCTTTACAGTTTAGACTCTAAACTAAAAAAAAAGAAGACAATTCGTTAACTTTAATATGGAAAATAATGACAATTCAACTAGGATAGGCTCAAACAACCGCCGTATCCAGTTCTGTTTAGGTTGCAGCAGACGCGGCGACCAATTTCCAGGCAGAAGTTTTTGTAAGGTCGGTTCCGAAAATATTGCCGAGAAGGCATCGTTAGCTTGTAACAAAACATTGGCGAATTTATTTGCAACAACTGTCGAAAATCCGCTTGTAGAGCTTTTGATAAAAGTTCACAGCTGACAATTGGTTCGGAAGTACGACAATCAGTTCCATCCAATTTAAATTCAGATCAAGTTGAAAATAGGCATTTAGTTTACCAAGGATTAAGTCAATCTCTAGGAGTTTCTAATCAGATGGACATAAGCGATGTGAATCCGGCTGAGCCTATCGATAAATTTATTATCCCTATTCAAATATCGGAAAAAAATTATCCATCCGAGCAGCTATCAATCATTTTAGAAGATAAAATAAGTCAATTGTAAATGAGAAAGTTTTACAAAAAAGAATGAGATTAAGTTTTTCTTAGTGTGTGTAGTGGCTTAATAATGGGCGCGGCATTTTTTGATTTATAAGTACGTTCATGAAATAAATCTTTCTCTTTTTTGTCGAGAACTTTTAAATTACGAAAGTATGCTTCTTTTCTTACTAACAGTAAACAACGAGTCTGCTTGAATGCGACTGAAATATAATGGAAACAAGTTGAAGTGTGTGTTACCAAAAGGACTTTCCTCGGACCGAAGGGTGAAAAAAACGGAGATATCCTACCAAGTCTTAGTCTAACTGACACAGAATTACAAGTCGTAGAATCATATCGATACTTAGGTATTGAAATTAACAACATTGAAGCATCAAAAAGAATACGACATCCCATTTTCGATAAAACAACTCATACGTCTTGGCTTTGATAAACGAAATTTTGGTGGAAGCATACAACAGTCCAGTGCTCGCTAGGGCAAGTAAAGGAACTAAAACAGAAATCAGCGATATACAAAAACAAGTGAGTAGATAATGTTGTTTCAAAACCCAGCGATATCCAAGATAAGCTGTCTCAAATGCCTTAACTTTACACTATGAATTTAAAAGAGAGTATTTTTTGTTCAATTTACTCATTCTTTTTAAAAATTATCGGATTCAAAAATAGGTCGGTTATTAATGCTAAAAGTTTTAATATATTCAAAAACAAAGAGAAGAACAAGTTTGTTTTTTAATTTATTGTCAATTCGATATAGATTAGAAAGTTGTCATTTAGAAGTTGATAGACCAGAGTCTTGGACACGAGGGGAAAAGGTTAAGGATTGAACAAAAAACATCGTGTCTAAAATATTTTTTTTTTATTTTTAAAAAATTTTAACAAAGAATAAACGGAGAGTAACATAAACAAAAAAAAAATTTTTTATTTTATTTTAAAAATCCATTCCACCCATACCACCCATTCCGCCCATGCCTCCCATACCTCCCATGCCACCCATACCGGCACCAGCAGCTGGTTTATCTTCTTTTGGTTGTTCAGCAATGACACATTCGGCTGTTGTTAACAATGAAGCAACACCTGAAGCATCTTGTAAAGCTGAACGAACGACTTTAGTTGGATCAATGATACCCGCTTTGACTAAATCAATGAATTTATCATTACGAGCGTCGTAACCAATCTCAATGGATGATTGAGTCATTATTTTGTCAACAATTAAAGCACCTTCTTTACCAGCGTTTTTAGCAATTGTGAATGCTGGCATTTTTAATGCTCTACGAACAATTTCAACACCAACACGTTGATCATCATTTGCAGCAGTTACACCATCTAATACTTTCAATGATCTTAATAAAGCAACACCACCACCTGGTACAATACCTTCTTCAACAGCAGCACGTGTAGCACATAAAGCATCAGTTATTCTATCCTTTTTTTCGTTAACTTCAACTTCACTTGAACCGCCTACTTTGAGTACAGCTACTCCATTGCTTAATTTAGCTAATCTCTCTTGTAATTTCTCTTTTTCGTATTCGGATGTTGTTTCTTTTATCTCGTCTTTGATTTGTTGTACACGACGTTCGAGTTCTTTGGCTTCACCTTTGCCTCTCATCAATAAAGTATCGTCTTTAGTGACAACTACTTCACCAACTTGACCAAAATCAGTCAATTTAATTTCTTCTAATTTTGTCAAATTAGCCTCGTCACCGAACACTGTGGCACCGGTTGAGATGGCAATGTCTCTCAAAATGTTTTTTCTGTTATCACCAAAACCTGGGGCTTTAACAGCACACACTTGGAGGTTTACTTTTAAACGATTGATTACCAATGTTGTCAAAGCTTCACCTTCGACTTCTTCAGCAATTATCAACAATTGTTTACGTTGACCATTAGCGAGTTCTAAAGCTGGGATCAACTCTTGGACTGTTGATATCTTTTTCTCTGAAATCAAAACAAAAGCATCTTGAAATTCACATTTAGCTCCTTTTGATGAGTTCATGAAATATGGTGAGATATAACCACGATCGAATTTTAAACCCTCAATAATTTCGAGTTCATCATTCAAAGTCTTTCCGTCTTTGACTGTAATGACACCGTCTTTACCAACTTTTTTCATTGCATTCGAAATAATGTCTCCAATTGATTTATCACCATTAGCTGAGATTGTAGCTACTTGACTTATCTCTTCTGGTGTTGTAACTGGTTTAGACATACGTTTCAATTCAGCAACGATAGCTTCGACAGCGGTCATAATACCACGACGTACTTCAATTGGATTAGCTCCTTGTGATATTTTTTGAAATCCTTCTTTAGCGATAGCACGAGCTAAAACAGTGGCTGTGGTTGTACCATCACCAGCTTTTTCATTTGTGTTATTAGCTACATCTTGTACTAACTTGGCACCCAAGTTTTGAAATTTACATTTTAATTCGACTGCTTTGGCGACTGTGACACCATCTTTGGTGATTTTAGGACTACCCCAACTTTGTTCAATAATAACATTACGACCTTTTGGACCGAGTGTAACAGCTACAGCATCGGCTAATATGTCAACACCTTGTAACATACGAGCACGAGCGTCATCACCAAACTTTACGTCTTTGGCATATGAACGATTCGAGACAAGAGATGAAGCGACACGTTTGCTCGATTGAGCTAATCTTGTTAAGCGATACATTTTAATCTAAAAATTTTAAAAATCTTTTTTTTGGTCAGAAAAATTTTTAAGAGAGGGAAAATAATGCACCTTTTTTTCTCTTTATAAAAATAATAATTCTTCTAGAATCTAGTAGAAAAAAGCACATGTTTGAAAACAATGATGAAACATTTCAAAAAAAAATTTCAAATTTTAGCTAAAATAAAAAACAAGTTTATTTTACTAGAACGTACACAAGAGACATAGAGAGAGAGTTTGAATGAAAGCGTTTGAAATATTGCAATCGCTTTTTTTTTTGTTTCTCTTGTATGTTCTAGAAAAATCTTGCCCATCATTTAAACTTAACTTTATTTCATTTTAGATTATCTTGAATTTAAAAAATATTTGTTAAAATGTCGGGTGCAATTAAACGATTAATTCCATTATTCGATCGAGTTTTAGTCGAACGTTTTGCAAGAGAAACAACAACCAAAGGCGGTATTGTACTACCAGATAAATCAACAAGCAAAGTATTGAACGCAACAGTCGTTTCTGTTGGTCCAGGTAGTCGTACACAAAAAGGTGATTTAGTACCATGTAGTGTTAAACCAGGTGATAAAGTATTGCTACCAGAGTACGGCGGTAACAAAATTGAAATCGATAACAAAGAGTATTACTTGTTCCGTGATTCGGATATTTTGGGAAAATGGAACGATTAGATTTTTATTGTTAATATCCAAAATTTATGTTTTTTTTTATTAAATAAACTTTATTCAAAAAAAAAATTTTTTTTTTAATTATGACAAGTGCATAGGGCTGACCAAGGGTCACATAAACCGGATTTTATGAAACCATCTAGACGACATTTTACTTGACATGTGACTCGATGATACTCGATCGATTGTTGACAGTAGATTGGGGAAGTATTCTCAATTGAAGTTACACAGTTGTAACAACTTGAAAAAGTAATGTCTTTGACACACTTATGAAAATCATCACCCATAAGAAAAAATTTATGTGATAGACAATAATCAAGTTGAGAGACACAAGGTTTACAAGCTGTTAGCCATGAAGACCTCGATGGCAAGGCATAGATTGATTGATAAACGAAAGTTAGAATAATTATTGTTTTGATAAAAGCGTTCATTTTTGAGTTTTTAGAGGAATAAAATTTAAAAAATATTTTTATAGTTGAGAATTTAGCATTTGGGTGATTAATAATTTCAAGATTTTTATCATTTTATTTTAGTCTAGATATTTATTTAAATGATTTAGATTAATTTATAAAATGAAAATGTGGGTTTCAAGTGGAGCTCATTTAATAATCAACTGCGCGTCTTTCAAATTCACCACCTCATAATTAGGACTTGGCTAGAGAGCATATTTTAGGCCAACACATTGTGTTGAGTATCAATCAGCTATCAGAGTTTATTGATAGCTGAGCTTAATAACATTGAGCTAAAGATGAAATTGTAGTCAAAAAGAGATCGAGTTTTATATTTGGTAAACAAGAAGGCGAAAAAAGTCAAAAAAATGGAAAATCATTAAGGGATAAGGGATTTTGAAATTTTTGACTACAGTTTGGATGGCAATGTGAAGATTCGTATCAAAAAACATTTGTATCAAATGGATCAAAATTGAAAATAATTTTTTAAAGCTAAACGAATAGAAAAGCTATGCACAGATGTTTTTTAGTGATAAACTTTTAAAAAGCCACCCTCAGAATAAGTTCTGCAAAACTCTTCAAAAAAATTGCGTATTTAAATATTTTAAAATACATGAAAATGATTGAAAATAACTACGCAATTTATTTTGCAGATTTGCAGAATTTTGCAGAGCTTATTCTGAGGGTGGCTTTTTAAAAGTTTATCACTAAAAAACATCTGTGCAGAGCTTTTCTATTCGTTTAGCTTTAAAAAATTATTTTCAATTTTGATCCATTTGATACAAATGTTTTTTGATACGAATCTTCACATTGCCATCCAAACTGTAGTCAAAAATTTCAAAATCCCTTATCCCTTATTATCCTTTGCTTTGAGCAAAGGAGATTCCCGAAAATTATTAAGACGAAGTCATTGGAGCCAAACCAAAACCCGTTTTTTTCCCAAATTTGCACCCTTCAAATAACTCAAGGATAATTGAAAATACGTTTTAATTTCAGAAAATTTTACGCCTTTTCTGAATATGTATACATAATATGGGGTCGATGGATTACTATTTTAATTAAAGTGGCCTCATCGAGTTTTCAACTTTTATGTGATAAGATTCTGTTTATGTTTGAATTTTTATTAAAGAGTAGATTTTAAAGCATTTGTTTGGGACAAACAAATTTTCAAAGCAACTAGTAAAATATGCTTACACCTCTAAAATTTGAAGGAGTCAAAACACATACCCTTTGAAAGCATCCAGCTTTTTTCATCAAATTTTACCATCCAAACGGCAAACAAACTTGCACTTGACTTACAAGTACTGGATGAACTTTCTCTGGAGCTACTTGTACTGGAGGTTCATGGACTGGTGTGATTGGACTTGATTTCCTGGACTTGGGCCAAAAGTAATGCGCTAATAAGACTGGATGAACTTGCACTTGAGCTACATGTACTGGAGGTACTTTGACTTGAGCTACAAGTATTGGAGCTACCAGAAATGGAGCCATCAAGGCTGGATTAATTGTACTGGTACTTCGCCGGTTCATTGACGGGATGTTAATCGAAAAAAAATATTTAAATGGAACACTCTGTATTTAAAAATGATATTTTTCTTAATTTTTCTTAAATTATTTTTATTCCTACTATATTTTTTTCTTTCTGTTTATTTTTAATTTAAAGAAAAATTGTTAGGTTTATTTTGTTAATTTTTTTTGGTGTTTATTTCCAAATTATACCTTTGGAAAATGAAACAGACAGTTTTAAAAAATAATATTTTTTTTCTCGGTATAAATTATTTTTATTCCTACTTTATTTTTTTATTTCTGTTTATTTTTAATTTAAAAATAAAGAACTGCAGCTACTTGTACTGGAGGTACTGGAGGGTCATCGACTTGAGCTACAAGTACTGCGCTTCTAAGACTGGTGGGTCATCGACTTGAACTACTAGTATTGCGCACTTAGTAGAACTTTAGGGACTTGTACTTGAGCTACAAGTACTGCAGCTATTTAAAAGATTTTGTGTCGGTAATTGTACTGGAGCTGCAAGTACTGGAGGTACTTCATCTTGAGCTCCTAGTACTGGAGCTGGGAGTACTGAAGCTAAAAGAACTGGTGCTACTTGTTCTAGAGGAACTTTCTCTGGAGCTACTTGGACTGGAGGTTCATGGTCTGTAGCTCCCAGTACTGGAGGTTCATGGACTGGTGAGATTGGACTTGATTACTTGGACTTGAGCCAAAAATACTGCGCTACTAGGACTGCTCGGTCATCGACTTGAGCTACAAGTACTGCACTCCTAGTACTGGATGAACTTTCTCTGGAGCTACAAGTACTCGAGTTGCTAGTTCTTGAGCTTCTAGTACTGGAGGTACTTCGACTTGAGCTACAAGTACTGGAGGTACTTTATCTTGAGCTACAAGTATTTGAGTCACTTGTTCTAGAGCTCCTAGTTCTGGAGCTGGGAGTACTGAAGCTAAAAGAACTGATGATTACAGAATTTATAATCACATTAAATATTATGTTGTGGTATCATTAATTTAGGATTTCAATCAATAGTTCATTAATTTTGCCCGTTTTTTTACAGTAGCTCATTGGCGGGCTTAGCATAAGTTTAAATAAAATAACCTTTTAAACATTTTCAATAACTTTTTAAGTTACAAAGAGATTGGTTTTTAAATCGTTTGAACAAAGATTTTGACATTGAGGTAATGGATTAAGAGAAAAATAAGCTTTGAATGCAAGCAGAAAATATTCTCATCAAATTATTCTATTAGAGAAAATAAAAATTAAAGTTATCAACCATTACTAGTAGTACATGAATTTGAGTTACATGTACCACCAACACATTGTACTTTATCATCACAATAACCGCCTGCAGGTAATTTACAATAGTATTTTTTGGTCGGATTATCGATTGTAAAAATAGTATACGGACTCACACAACTACAAACATTATTAATGCAACCAACAGAAATAATTATTGTTCCATTCGGAAAAGAATAAGTCGTTGCAAGACAATTTGAAGCATCTACACATGAACCTCCGAATTGACCAAAAGCAGGAGTAGTACCACTGATTGTTGTTGATGTCGGATTCAAAATAGAAGATGTGGTCTCACTAGTACTCGATGTGCTAAAACTTGTGTTTGTTGTACTTGCAGTTGTGCTACTTCCAGTTGTGGTCTCACTAGTACTCGATGTGCTAAAACTTGTGTTTGTTGTACTTGCAGTTGTGCTACTTCCAGTTGTGGTCTCACTAGTACTCGATGTGCTAAAACTTGTGTTTGTTGTACTTGCAGTTGTGCTACTTCCAGTTGTGGTCTCACTAGTACTCGATGTGCTAAAACTTGTGTTTGTTGTACTTGCAGTTGTGCTACTTCCAGTTGTGGTCTCACTAGTACTCGATGTGCTAAAACTTGTGTTTGTTGTACTTGCAGTTGTGCTACTTCCAGTTGTGGTCTCACTAGTACTCGATGTGCTAAAACTTGTGTTTGTTGTACTTGCAGTTGTGCTACTTCCAGTTGTGGTCTCACTAGTACTCGATGTGCTAAAACTTGTGTTTGTTGTACTTGCAGTTGTGCTTGAACTCTGAGAACTTTCACTGATGCCCGCACTTGAACTTTGTAAAATTGAATTTAGATTATTACTTGTGGTTGAAATGAAATCACTGGTTTTTGATATTATTTCAATAGTACTTAATCCATTGCTTATTGTTGAAGCATCAAAATTAATCGTTTTACATGAATCAGGAAATTCCTTCAATACTCTTACATGATTGTAATAGATATACATAATAATTCCTTTAATTATTAAAAGGTTTTAAATTTTCATTTAAAATTATTTACCATTCACAGACTTACCATTTAAAAGCAGAACACTTACAGTAAAATACCAAATAGCTGTATAAGAAAGAATACACAATTTACTCGACATATTTTAACAATTCCTAACTAAATTTTGTTAAATAAAAATTTTAAAATTTATTTCGAAACTTTCAAAATTTTCTATTATACTTTATTTAAATTCAAAAAAAAATATCAAGCTTCACTAACATTTTATTTAAATATTTAAATTCTGGATGAACAAAAGAAGAAAAGTCTTCTATATTTGTTTAATTTTAAATTCTTAACGAAACTGCTTGAACAGACCTTTTTTCGAAATTTTACAATAAGTTAAAATTTTATTAGAGGGAATACGAACTTTCGAAACCTTGATTTTGTGAAATAAAAAAGAGGAGACGCCCCTAATACTTTAATGTATTTCTGGTTTGAATTTGTGAAATTTTACTTCTGTGAGATTTTTCGCATCTACCTAGGCACTTCACAGAATCGAGGTCGCACTGTATTGTTAGTATCAGATTTTTAATGTATCGACGTTGTTAATCGTTTATACCTAAAATGTGAGCTCTGCAAAGCATTAAAAAAGGGTCGAAATTCAGACTTTATCCATACCAACTTGATTTAGTTGCAAGGCAACTCTTGAAATCCCAAATTACTCCAATGACCTTTCAAAAGTGGAATGAGCTGATAAAACTTTTCAAAGAGAATCAAAGCAATTACTCTCATAGCGAAAAAAAATACATCTGTCGGAGTCTCATAAATTTTATTTTTAAACATTTTGTTCTATTAAATTACAAATTTAAAAAAAGAAAAAAGATTCTGGCTTTCGATTTAAATTAAAAATAAAATAAAAACTGATGATTGCATACAAAAATAAAAAAAATTATTAAAAACATTATTTCTATTCGACGTATTTAACATTGAAAATATTGATTGTTTATAAACCATTCGATCGATTGACAACAATGAACCATCATATTCATCATGTCTATTTACCATCGAATGTACTCGAACTGTTTTAATTAAACCCTTAAACGAACACCTATATTTACCATGATTTATTTTTGTATCAAAATTATGAATTATCAATTTACTCAATGTCGAGTTTGTTAAATAATCAACATTTTGTAAAATAGTATACTGATTTTTTATCAATTCATCATTGTCTTGTTCAGTTAAATTTTTATGATCACTTGCCCGAATTCGTTGCTTATTAAAGTACCACTTTATTTGTTCACTTTGACTCATTGATAAAACGTCATCGTATTTACATATTAGAATTAACGGATTATAGATCGAGTTACGACGATTCGATTGGGATTTTAAACGACCATCTAACGGGTTCACTAAAATATCAGTCTTGTTCAAAAACTTCAACTGCGCTAAAACAAAAAATTATAGATTTTACTCGGTCAAGTTAATTTCTAATCTTACGTAAGACAGCGACGGTGAAGTTTGGAGCAAATTTTTGGAGCAAAGCAAATTTTATTTTTTAAAACTGTAAAATTCAATAAATAGATGGACCTAACCTAGTTTAAAAATTTTAACATAACTAAACAAAATTTGTTAAACTTGATTTAAAGTATTTTCTTCAATTTTTTGAATTGATCGATTTTTGATCAATAATTAAATTTTTAAAAACAGATTGTTAACATTATAATGAAATTTCAATTTAAATTTTTTAAATTTTAATTTAAGTACAAATTTTCAAAAGTAAAATTGGCGGGATTTTTTGAAATTTTCAAAAAGTTTAAATGTTCGCGCCAAAATATCTTATTTAAATTTAGTGTATGCATTTCAAATTTCGTTAAAAATCGAAACTAACATTAATAATCAAATATTGATTTTCCCTTTTTTTTAAATATTTTTGAAATTAACAAAAAATTTACAATCTAAAACCATTTTTATTTTATGCACTGTACCTAATTTTATTTAAAAAAAAACAGCTTTTCTAAAATTGCTTTGCTCCAAAAAAAATTGCTCCAAACTTCACTCTTCCCGTAAGACATTGAGTTTATAAATTTGTCCGTACGAATTTTCCGAATTTAGGACACAATAGTACATTGCCGAGTCTTCTTTTTTCAACTTTCTGATCTCTAAATTCCAAGTTAATTTATAACTTTCATCATCTGGATTCTGAACGGAATCGAATATTTGTTTAACAGGTCGAATTCGAAGATCGGATATAAAAGTCTCACTTCCAATAGTGAGTACATGTACAGCTATTTTATCGTATTTACGATGCCATACAACATGTTGATCCTTACCCACTTTTAATGAACAATTAATTACAATTGAATCGTTTATTTCATGCCATAGATCGTGATGTTTAGATTTATTTTTGTGATGATAATCAATTGATTGAATATTATCAAAACTTAAAACAAGTTTAAATATTATAAAAAATGAGATTAATTTATATGTTTGCATTGCGATTTAATATTTAAACTGTTGAAATTTTATTTTCGTTTGTTTGAATTTTAAAAACATTTAAAAATATCTAAAATTAATCAATCACGTACTTTTAGATCTAATTTTTAGAACAAATCTCACGAACTGAATCCAATATTACGTTTATAAAGTTTCTACTTAGACACTATTTTAAACAAATAAAAGTCTGTTTTATCGAAATAACTGTTCCAAGTCTTTTAAATTAAATTCTCAGCATGATAGTCCTTAATCCATCGACACAACTGAGAACGAAGAATAAAGACACTTTCAATAGAAATAATTTCATGTGGCGACACCTTTATAAAATTTATAAAATATTTTCGAAAAAAAAAAAAATTTTTTTTGTTGTTTATAAGAAACAAGTTGAAATCATCAAAAGTTAAGTACCCGTTTTTTATAAACAAAACAAAAAACTTAAAAATTCTGTTTAATTAATTGTTATTTAATTAAAACGATTAATCTGATGCATAAGAGTTATACAACTCTCCGACTTTTTTAAAAAAATGATTTGGTCGAAAAAATAAATCAAAAAAAAATTTTAGTTTTCTTAATTACAATTGTCATAAAAGTAAGAACATAAAATGTTTTTGTTGTCGTCGTCGTTGTCGTTGTCGACGTTGATGATTGACACTGACTGATTAACTTTTTGTTAGCTTATCATTTCTAATACTGTCTATTTAAAATAGAAAAAAACTTTTTTTTTAATGTTTCGTTTTTCTGATTAATTTAATTAAATAAATAAAATTAACCCATTTCTTGAGCTCTCTCTCTCTCAAATATCTTGAGTTTTTTTTTTTCTATTCGAGAATTTTTATCTCATGACCACCTGATCCAGAATTTAACGAGCAATTTTCTAATATATCTTAAAACAAATTCTTGTTTGTCGTAATACTTGAAAAGATAGGTTTTTGTTGAAGTGTTATCGAACGTTATAAGGCTTTAAACTCTTGATTTTTGCTCAGCGTTCTTTCCGAACTACGAGTTGGACTCATTAAAATAAATCTTAGTTGATTTCGAGCGAGTTAAAAAATATATGACCAAAAGTTTGAGACCTTAAGTTTGACACCAATTTTAACCGGAGATGGACGTTTACCATTCGTAACCAAATGGTATTAAAAACGTTTTAAATGAAAAATTGTGTTTAAAAAATAAAAAATATAATGATATCAGTTTTGAAGGTCCACGATAGACGCTCCAGTCCCGCTATCGCCTAAGTTGAGACCAAAATAAAAAAATATGTAAAAAAATACTAACTACTAGCAATTTGGATTCCAAATAAACAGTTTTTTAACTTAATTTAGTTTATTGATTCTCATACTGGAGGTTAAGACTGCTACGAAAATCATAAAATCCGGTCTGAAACTTTGTATCTCAATTTTGAGCAATATGATTAAAACAACATCATCATTATCTTGAACTTGGTTCGTTCGAGGGCTTGTTTAGAACGTTTGAACAATTTTATTGATGGATACTTCCTCATCTTACAAACAAAACTCTACATTGGATATATCACCATGAGAATTGTGGCTTTCGCTGTTAAGGTTTATACTGAAGTAGTGAATTTTCGAACTTTATGGAGTGTCATAGTAAATATTGCGAATCGAGACTTGATACTCAAGCCGATGTTTCACTTTAGAATAAAGTAACGTTTCTCTCTTTTGTTTTTCCCTTTATTTCTATAAAACCCCAAATTCTCGTTCGTTTACACATGAGTTGTAACACTAATTTTAAAACTTTTTTGACAAAATGGATAAGATTTCAATAAATATCAAACTTTTGTAAATGGATTAAAAATAAATAAAATAAAAATGTTTCAAAGTCACATTGTACAAATAGGTGAACATAAACAAAAGATAAAGCACTTTTTTTTGTTCACTCCTCCCATCAAGTCAAAGTCACACATATTTTTTTGTTGACGATTCGAAAAAAGTAATTAAATACTTTAATTAGTTGGACAAAAACAAAAAAATCAAACGAATCTATATCAAGATTGAGCATATCATCATTAATGACATGAACAAAACAAAAAAAAGAAACTTAAATACAAACAAATCTTTTAAATTAGGTTTTAAGTTAATTACTTTTTTGAGAAAAAAAACGAAACTTTATAAAATAGCTTTTGGCTAATCTTAATTGCAATGCACCTTAGACATATACAGACAAGTAATAAAATTAAATCGAGTGAAATTAATTGTTGCACTTGTTTCTGGTCATTGAGCAATTTTTTTCTATGAGATCTCTAACTGACTGAGTCTTACTGTTTTTTGTAGATATGATCAGATAATTGAATCGAAATCCTACAAATTCAAAAACTGCTCATACGAAAAAATTAACAACTGGACAAATTTTCACTTTTGAACACAATAAAAAAAAGGGGATTAAACAATCTGTTCTTGAGACTGAGAAATCGAGACGTATCGGAAACTTTTTTTTTTGTTTGAAACAATAGAGAAATCAATTATTTT